>MU712247.1:44951-62861 GCA_026770625.1 Nicotiana glauca | reverse complement strand
ACTTGGTCGCCTCATCGATTTTTGCACATTAAATATAATCTCCTCATCGTTGAGCCTCATCTTAAGCTCCCCAGTCTCACAATCAATCAAGGCTCTCCCAGTGGCCAAGAACGGCCTTCCTAAAATGATAGGAATTTCTTCATCCACTTTGAACGAGGTTATGGGATATTTTGGCATATTTGGTTGAGGTCACGAGGGCCTCGAGTGAGTTTCGGGTGGTCAATCGGACCATTTCATGTTGTTTGGAATTGCAGAAAATTGTTGATCAGTGTTGCAGAGAAATGGTCTTCGCATTCGCGAGTAGGCCCCCACGTTCACGAAGGGTTAGCTGGTGAAGGCTGAAATTTTAGCCTTCATGTTCGCGAGGAAGGCTTCGCGTTCGCGGAGGGCTGTGGATTGGTCATCACGTTCGTGTGAAGTGGATCGCGTTCGTATAAGAGGAATTGGGCACCTAAGCTTCAGAGTGTTTATTCATCGTGTTCGCGAGCGATGTAACACGATCGCGAAGGGTTAGTCTGAGGAAGAATCGCATTCGCGAGTGGCTAGACGCGATCACGAAGAAGGATTTTTGGTCAAAGCTGGATTGTGCTTCGCGAACGCGAGGCTTTGACTGCGTTCGCGAAGAAGGTAATTTTACCAGGGGCAGAATGTTTAAAGGTGAGTTTCGCGAGCTTTGGTCTATTTTCTCCATTGTTGAACCATTTTTGGGAGCTTTTTAGAAGGAGTGAAGAGGGAATCGAAGGGAAACACCTGGAGGTAAGATTTTTGAACTCTATACTCGATCCTATGCTGATTCTTATTTGTTTAATCATGAAATATGTGGAAATTAAAGCCTAAAACTGGGGAATTAGGGCTTGAATTTGGAGAGTGTAAATTAGAAATTTGAGGGGGCAATTGAGGTCCGGTTATGATGTTCTTGGTATGTATAGACTCGTGAGAGGATGAGAATTCCATTGATGTTAATTTTGTCGGATTTCGAGACGTGGGCCCGAGGGACGGGTTTGAGCAATTTCGGGATTTGTGATGTTTTTCGAATATTTTCGAGTGGGCTTCGTCCCTTTAGCATAATTTAATTGTTACGCTCTGATTTTGGTAGATTCGAAGCATCCAGAGATCGATTTGAGGGGCAAAGGCATTGCGATCAAGATTTCGGGCCGGATTGAGGTGAATAATAATATTAAATGCTGTCCTGAGGGTATGAAACCCCGGAATTTCATAGTGTTCGACTTTGTTGAGGTGAGACACACACTAGATGGCGAGTGTAGGGTCGTACGCCATTGGGAATTGTAACTTAGTTCATCCCGTATGACTCTTTTACTGTGTATTAAATAGCTAATTATTTGATATCATTATATTTTGGGCTAAATACCATATGTGGGATTTGTGCCAGCTGTTTGAACCTTTTGGGAATTTTTAAATGATATTTTCCTCACTATTTGATTTCATATTGGTGTTCAGTCATGCTATATTTTCACTATTTTCAAAACTCAGCTATGTTATTCTATTTTAAACACTTTAAATGATATTTTCAAAGATATTTGAGTTGATCTTCATATTTTACTGTGTCACGAGAGGCTTATGAGATTCTGGCTGAGTAAGGCCGAGGGCCTATATTGTGAGGATACTTTTGGGTCAGACTGTATGCCACAGCGGTGATATACTGATTATGATAATAAGGCCGAGGGCCTGAGATTGTACAACACGAGGTGGCTTGAGATTGATATGAGGACGAGAGTCTGTTTATGATGCCACGAGATGACTTGATATTGCGCTTGGGCCGTAAGGGGCCCCTCCCGGAGTTTGTACACCCCCAGTGAGCACGGTACCCATTGTGATATAAGATATAGCCTGAGGGGCTGGTATTGTTGTGTGATGTTTCCCGAGGGGCCGGTTCTGTTGTTACTTAGCTCGAGAGGCAGTTATTATGTGTTTACCTTTCTAGTTGTTTTTCCTATATATTGTTTGACTGCTTAAAAGGTGTTTATGAGATTTCACTGCTTAATTATATTTACTGATTTTGTTATGCGTCTTATAGCTTAATATTGTGTTTAACGTGATTTTATATCGCTCAGTCTTCATTTATTTTTATTACTCACTGAGTTGGAGTACTCACTTTACTCCCTGCACCCCTGTGTGTAGATTCGGGCGCTATATGTCCTGCTCCTGAGGGTTGATAGTTCCAGCAGTCCTTTGGAGATTTACTAGGTAGCTGCTTGGCGATTCGCAGCCCAGTGTATTCTCCTTCTATCTTGGTTTCTTTTTGATTCAGTTGTGTAGTAGTGGAGTAGATTTCAGACTTGTAGTATTGTTTTAGATGCTCATGACTGTTGACACCATGATGTCGGGCTGTGTTGGTTTTTATTTCCGTAGATTATACTATTCACTGCTTATTTTTGGGATTTTTATCATGTTAAAGACTTACTATTTATTATTATTAATTGTTTAAGGAGGATTGAAAGTGTGTAGGCTGGCCTTGTCTTCACGAGAGGCGCCCTCACGACCGGGTTGGGTTTAGGATCGTGACAAGTTGGTATCAGAGCCTAGGTTACATAGGTCTCACGAGTCATGAGCAGGTTCAGTAGAGTCTCGCGAATCGGTACAAAGACGTCTGTATTTATCCCCGAGAGGCTGTAGAACCTTTAGGAAAAACTTTATATTCTTGAACTTTTATCGTGCGTCCTTGATTCAGCTTGAAAAGTAACTCTTTGAATTCCTTCCACGCGTTCATATGCGCGCATGAGCGCTCAGTATGAGATATGCATCGATGGTTTATGATTCCTGATTGAGGGATAAGATATGATCTCTGTGTGTTGATGTTGGCTAGTCAGGAGGATTTGAGGCCGGGTTTTTGCCTATAGCTTGAGCATCGAGGTGCTGATTGTGTGAGCACGTGGTTTTGAACTTATATATTTGGTAGTGTCCCTGATAGTAGAGTGATGGCCGGGTGGGTATGTGATGAGTATGTTATGACTGCGAGATGTAATCATATGATTTGGAAGCGACGAGAAGGGTCCGCTGGAGGATAGAAGAACTATTAGGTGCTTGATTTTCATCCCGATTTGAGGTATAGCCCTAAGTTATGGGTGTGTGAGGAATCTTTTTATGTGTCCTAGTTGGGAGTGAAGTAAATTTCATGTTACGGTATAAGCTTAGACTCCGTAAGATTAAGTGACTACGTAATGTCTATGACGGTGGAAGGGTATAAAAAGATGCCAGTTTGAGGCGAAACAGGTGGGTTATCTCCTGCGGAGAGTTTAGAAGTTTGTGCGATCCTTATGTTGTCTGTTAGAAGATCTCATTTGCAAGTGAAAAATATGTGTTGCAATTTAAATTTGGGTTGCTTAAGAGAGTGGGTTTAATTGTTGCGAGAGTGAATGCGAGATCTGCGAAAGATTTAAAGTACTAAATGGTCGGTGTTTCACGAGTTTAATATCACTATGGTATTATGGCAATAATATAGTATAAGCATTATGAGTTATTGTGTGTGTTTTGATCTATGGCTTCGAGCCAAGTGGGGGAGTCTGCTATTGATTAGTTAACTATACGGTTATGTGCTATGTGGTTCCAGTTTGAGACGTACTGGTGAATCATTTATGGCCTATGGAGATTGAGACCGACGATGGCTCGAGTAAAGGAAAAATTCTTGGCAAGGGTTATAATATGCTTCATAGGTGTGTGAGAATTCACAGAATGCCTTGAGTTATTGTTGGTAAGGAATGCTCGGTGCATAGAGCGGGAAGTTGCTTGGTTGTATTGGGATAAGGTTACATTCTGCAATGTCAGAGTGCTGATGAGGCACAAATTTTTTGGTTCATTTGATCAGGCTAATTGTAGTTTGAGTTGAGTGGATGACTCTAGAGAATGGTTCTAATGCGTTCAAGGTTTTACATGTAATAATTGGAGATTTTCAAGTGTATAACTTGGCTAGAAACTGTAGTTTGCATTGAACGGTGCCAAGACTTATGTCATTTCTATATCAATTATGGGATACTATATATCATTATTAGGAAGGTAATGGTTTTAAATTCGCAAGGAGTCTCTTCGGGGTAGGTATTTTGAATGCGGTGCTTTTGGAAATATTTAAGAGAGTACTCAGTGGCTTGTGAGCCTTAAACGGTGTGGTTTTATGCTTGGGTCTTGTGTGGTAAGTCTGGGTTGAGGAATTGTAGTGTTATAGCAAGAAGGAGTATCAAGTTGAAGGTAAATTAGAAGGAAACTCGATAGATGGGGTAGTTTGGTAGTAGGCCGAATCAGTATGGTAAGGATGTGATTAGTCCTTTGGGTGCTTACGAGGTAATTAGTTTCTACAAGTGTTTCACAGCAATGCTCTTGGGTAATAGTGGCCTGCGTAGTCTGGTTGAGTTAGAAGGAATCAAACCCGACGATTTAGTTTCGTGCAAAAGAAATCAGGAGAGTTCTTGACAGTTTCTACCACGGTTAGAGAGGTATATTTTCTGTTGGCGTGAGGAGCATGGGATGTATAGTGATTTTTTTCTAGAAGGGATCAATGGAAAGTTCTTGGCTAGTTGAGTGCATAGTTGCTTATGGCTCGTAGGGGGGATACGAAGTTCTCATGGTTATCCTAGGACAGTATGGTTTATGTGGTATGTGGTGTAGGCTTGAGATTTGTATGTGTGAGGTCTTGGTTTGATTCTGACAGGAAGATCATAAAATCCTCAGGCAGCAGACAACTTCAGATAATTAGGGAAATGAACTTCAGACGATTAAGGAAATGGTATTGCTAATTGGTGTGACTTGATGAGGGTATACGTTTTAGAGAAGCAATGTGATTAATTTGATGGTACATCAGTAGTATTGCGGCACTCTCTTATTGGATCGACAAGTTGATATTCGGGTTTGCTGGGTAGTACAGAAGAATTATAGGAGTACCTTTCATGGATGATTAGGTATTAGAGGTGTGTTATGTTTTCAGATAGCGGAATTGGGATCAGGTATGATGATTCGTGTGCTATATGGAGTTGGAGAATGAGATTTCTCATAAACAGGTTATGTTATAGTTGTGGGTCATGTGTATCGGCACTGCTTAGTGACTATCGAGGTTTGGAGACTCAAGTGGATATTTTGCCGCTTGGTATGTTAGATTTTGGATGTGATATTGGGTATAGACTGGTTGTCTCAGTGTTGTGTCATTTTGAGCTATTGCGCTAAGGCGTCGATGTTGGCTATGGCAGGAATGCCACGGATTGAGTGGCGAGATTCGACGGATTTTATGTTCGTAGTAGGATGGTTTTGTTTTTCGAAGATCCAGTGGATGGCTGGGAAGGATTATCTTTCTTATTTGGGTTTTCGTGATGGATAACAGTGTAGAGACTCCTACCATTGATTCAGTTCCGGTAGTGAGGGACTTTTTGGATGTGTTTTTGTGGCCGGGCATGTCGCCGAGTAAGGTTGTTGATTTCGGTATTGATTCGACATCGGGCACTGCATCGTATGACATCGGCAGAGTTAAAGGAGTTGAGGGAGCAGCTTCGGGGTTTCCTTGATAAGGGGTCCGTTGGCAGGCCAATATGGATATGTGTTCTAGCTTGAGTCGACTTGGTTGGCTTCGAGTTGTATTGCTGAGGGATGTGTGATTTGATAGTTATTGAGCCTATTAGTGTTCTGAGGAGATATATGAGTTACTTTTTCGTGTTGCGGGGCATTTGGATTTGTTGGTTATAGGCACATATAGTGCGGTGTTATTGAGGTCTCTCAGTGGAGCTCGAACGGGAGGAGTATTAGATATTGCTCGGCGGATGGCATGTCGGTTATATTCTTTTGGATTTTGTGGTGTTATGTATTTGCTTCACCGTGGTTATGATGATTTTCTTTGGTTCTAGACATCAATTGTGCGTGGTCATCAATTTTGAGCAGAGTGACTTGAGGTGTTTCATGTGGACCAATGTTTGGATAGGCTCGCGCATTACAGCGAAATTATGTGGAGGTATGACCTTGCGGGTTAGATTCGTGTATTCTATTTCTATAATGTGATATGGGTTCTCAGCCTTGTGTTGTGGTGGTATTGGTGAGCTTGCGGTACAACTCTTTCATTTGAGTCATTTTCATGATTGGAGTATACTCGTATTGTTTCTTATTAGTGCGCGGATTGCGCAAGTTGTTGCTTTAGTCTGTATTGTGGTGTCATGTCACTAGGGTGGTTGTGTTGGATTAGATGAGATGGTTAGGATATGTAATGAATACTAACGGATTCAATTTCAGCATGTTGAGAGGATAAATAATGAGGTTTGGCTCAGAAATTTGCTATGGTCCTTGCCAAAGGAGCAGTGGCCTCATGAATGGTTGATCTGAGAAATGATTATGGTTTATTGCGTGTTTCATTTATCATTGGTAGTATATGAAAGTGTTAGAATGAGACTTTAGTTGATAAGAGGTTTTCTATCAGTATTCGGTTGTTTTGTGCAGTTACTGTGATTAGAAGTTATTGCTGCAAGTGTTTGAGTTATGTGGTATATCATATAATTGCACCTGAGGCTGCAGGTATGGGTTATTACAGCTTGTTCGAGCTTATTCAGAGTATAAATGTGAGATTCTGATCTTGTGGATGATTTTAGAATGGGAAATGTGGTTCTAAGGTTTATGGGCTAGGTTGGATTGTGAAATTTCAGTTACATCATATTATTGAACCTATATGAAATAGGGTGACATGGGATCACCCCCAGGTATATGCATGGTAAGGTCATTAAGCGATTGGCTGGCTTTTGGAACAACTCTGGACACGTTCGAGAATGAATGTATGTTTAAGTAGGGGAGGATGTAACGAACCGACCGGTTATTTTGAGCTTTTGCACATTTCTCGCCAGTTCTCGGGCATGACCAGCCCCGTGTGATGTATTATGACTTATGTAAATCGTTGGTTTTGGTTTTAAGGGTAATCAGAATGAATTCGGAAGAACAATTCTCAGTTTGAAGCTTGAAATTTGAAAGGTTTGACCAAGATTTTATCTATTTGTATATGATCTTGGATCGGAATTTTTATGATTTTATTAGCTCCGTTAGGTGATTTGGAACTTAGGAGCGTGATCGGGATGCATTTTGGAAGTCCGTGGAAGGTTTAGGCTTGAATTGGCGAAATTGAGATTTTGGTATTTTTCGGTTGACAAGTGAGATTTTGATATAGGGGTCGGAATAGAATTCCGAAAATTTCAGTAGCTCCGTTGTGTCAATTGTGACGAGTGTGCAAAATTTCAGGTCATTCGGACGTGATTTGGTTGGTTTTTTTTATCAAAAGCGTAATTTGGAAGTTCTTGAAATTCTTAGGCTTGAATCCGATGTAATTTTGGTGTTTTGATGTTGTTTTGAGCATTCCGAAGGTTGGAATAAGTTTGAATGAGGTTATGGGATATGTTGGCATGTTTGGTTGAGTTCCCGAGGGCCTCGGGTGAGTTTCGGGTGGTCAATCAGACCATTTTATGTTGTTTGGAATTGCAGAAAATTGCTGATCAGTGTTGCAGAGAAATGGCCTTCGCATTCACGAGTAGGCCCCCGTGTTCGTGAAAGGTTGGCTGGTGAAGGCTGGAATTTTAGCCTTTGCGTTCGTGAGGAAGGCTCCGCGTTCGCGAAGGGCTATGTGATTGGTCATCGCGTCCGAGTGAAGTGGACCGCATTCGCGTAAGAGGAATTGGGCAGCTGAGCTTCAATGTGTTTATTCATGACATTCGCGAGCGATGTAACGTGATCGCGAAGGGTTAGTCCGAGGAAGCATCGCATTCGCGAGTGGCTAGACATGATCACAAAGAAGGATTTTTGGTCAAAGCTGGATTGTGCTTCGTGAACGCGAGGCTTTGACCGCGTTCGCAAAGAAGGTAATTTTACCTGGGGCAGAATGTTTAAAGGTGAGTTTCGCGAGCTTTGGTCTATTTTATACATTGTTGAATGATTTTTGGGAGCTTTTGAAGAGTGAAGAAGGAATCGAAGGGAAACACCTGGAGGTAAGATTTTTGAACTCTATACTCGATCCTATGCTGATTCTTACTTGTTTAATCATGAAATATATGGAAATTAAAGCCTAAAACTGGGGAATTAGGGCTTGAATTTGGAGAGTGTAAATTGGGAATTTGAGGGGGCAATTGAGGTCCGATTTTGATATTCTTGGTATGTATAGACTCGTGAGAGGATGAGGATTACATTGATGTTAATTTTATCGGATTCCAAGACGCGGGCCCAGGGACGGGTTTGAGCAATTTTGGGATTTGTGATGTTTTTCGAATATTTTCGAGTGGGCTTCACCCCTTTAGCATAATTTAATTGTTACATTCTGATTTTGGTAGATTCGGAGCATCCGGAGATCGATTCGAGGGGCAAAGGCATTGTGAGCTAGATTTCGGGCCGAATTGAGGTGAGTAATAATTTTAAATGCTGTCCTGAGGGTATGAATCCCCGAAATTTCACAGCGTTCGACTATGTTGAGGTGAGACACACGCTAGATGACGAGCGTGGGATCGTACACCTTTGGGAATTGTGACTTAGTCCATCCCGTATGACTATTTCACTATGTATTTAATAGCTAATTGTTTGATGTCATTATATTTTGGGCTAAATGCCATATGTGGGCTTCGTGCCAGCTGTTTGATCCCTTAGGGGATTTTTAAATGATATTTTCCTCATTGTTTGATTTCATACTGGTTCTCAGTTATGCTATATTTTCACTATTTTCAAAACTCAACTATGTTATTCTATTTTAAACACTTCAAATGATATTTTCAAAGATATTTAAGCTGAGCTTCATATTTTGCTGTGGCCCGAGGGGCTTATGAGATTCTGACTGAGTAAGACCGAAGGCCTGTATTGTGAGGATACTTTTGGGTCGGGCTGCACGCTACAACGGTGATATACTGATTATGATAATAAGGGCGAGGGCCTGAGATTATATGCCACGAGGTGGCTTGAGATTGATATGAGGCCGAGAGCCTGTTTATGATGCCACGAGATGACTTGATATTGCGCAGGGCCGTAAGGGGCCCCTGCCAGAGTCTGTACACCCCGTGAGCGCGGGTACCCATTGTGATATGAGATATAGCCCGAGGGACTAGTATTGTTCTGTGATGTTGCTCAAGGGGCCGGTTCCGTTGTTACTTAGCCCGAGGGGCAGTTATTATGTGTTTACCTTTCTAGTTGTTTTTCCTATATATTTGTTTGACTGCTTAAAAGGTGTTTATGAGATTTCACTACTTAATTATATTTACTGATTTTGTTTTGCCTCTTATAGCTTAATGTTATGTTTAACGTGATTTTATATCTCTTAGTTTTTATTTATTTTTATTACTCATTGAGTTGGCGTACTCACTTTAATCCCTGCACCCCTGTATGCAGATTCGGGCGCTATAGGTCCTGCTCCGGAGGGTTGATAGTTCCAGCAGGTCTTCGGAGATTTACTAGGCAGCTGCTTGGCGATTCGTAGCCCAGTACATTCTCCTTCTATCTTGGTTTCTTTTTGATTCAGTTGTATAGTAGTGGAGCAGACTTTAGACTTGTAGTATTGTTTTAGATGCTCATGACTGGTGAAACCCCGATGTCGGGTTGTGTTGATTTTTATTTCCGTAGATTATACTATTCACTGCTTAGTTTTGGGATTTTTATCATGTTAAAGACTTAGTATTTATTATTATTAATTGTTTAAGGAGGATTGAAAGTGTGTCGGATGGCCTTGTCTTCGTGAGAGGTGCCATTACGACCGGATTGGATTTTGGGTCGTGACATATAGCTAGATTAATATTATATTTTTTGTTGCTGCCACTTTAAAAAAATTGAAAATCAAGAAAAATTTAACATTAGATGGATAAAAAAATTGTTAAAATCACGTTAAAAAAGACCTAGAATGAGAAAAAGAAAACAAAAATATAATTCTCAGTAAACAACAAAAATGAGTATGTTCAAAGAGAGATGAAATACAAAAAACAAGAAAGAAAGAAGGAATTAAGAAGATGAACAACTGGACCACAAGGAGAAATACACCAACTTGGGAATAGAGAGAGGAAATACAAAAAAGAAGAAAAAACGAAGGAATTAAGAAGAGGAGCAACTGGGACAAGAAGGAGAAATACACCAACTTGGGATAGAGTGAGAAGCGATCCTGAATCCCGCGTGTAGGAATTGGGCGGATCAACCATGGAAACCAAAGTCATTTGTGACTTCTAGGTGCCATCCTTTTATATATATAATGTTCGAATAAGCTATTAGTACATAAATAAAATTTTACCCAAGCGTCCGGGTGTCGTACCACCCCTAATCTCCTACATAGATCTGCCCCGATTTTGAGTATTGCTCTTGTCCCTAGCCACCAATTCTACTCATGAACCACAAGGTTATCATTCCTTAGGTAGAATTCAATTATTCCCTTCAAAAAACCAAATTTTCATACATCCCATAATAATATTGTCAATCAAGATTGCATTTTTAAGAAAACCCCACAAAAAAGATCAATGAAGACGTGGTAAGTAATGCTAGTCGACAATGGTGAGATTGGGGGTGATGGTAGTCTATAATAATAGCAGTGGAGGCTATGGTTAAGGATGATGGTGATCAGTGGTGGTGTTTGAGTTTGGTGGTGGTCGATGGTGGCGATGTGACGACCCGACTGGTCGTCTCATGAGTTACCGGCCTGTTTCCCCCATTTTTGCTTCTTATTGCTTTTTTCATCTGTGTTTTGAGGTATCAGGTTATTTGGATTGAATCCGGGTTGGTTTTGGTGAGGTTTGAGACACTTAGTCTCTTTTAAGAAAGCTTACGTTGGAAAAGTCAATCAGATGTTGACCTATGTATTAGAGGGCTCGGATGTGAGTTCCAATGGTTCGGTTAGCTTCGGGAGGTGACTTTTTATTTAGGAGCATGATCGGAATGGATTTAGGAGGTTTGGAATAGAATTAGGCTTGAATTGGCGAAGTTGATATTTTGGCAATTTCCGGTTGATAGGCGTGATTTGGATATAGGGGTTGGAATGGAATTCCGAGAGTTGCAGTAGCTTCGTTATGTTATTTGGGATGTGTGTGTAAAATTTCAGGTCATTTGGACATGGTTTGGTCGGGTTTTTCATCAAAAGTGTATTTCGGAAGATTTTAGAAACTTAGGCTTGAATCCGATATATTTTGGGTGATTTGATATTGTTTGAAGTCTTTTGATGATTGGAACTAGTTTGAATAAGGTATTGGGATATGTTTGTGCCTTTGGTTGAGGTCCCGGGAGCCTCGGGTGAGTTTCAGAAGGTTAAACAGGTCATTTTGAAGTTCAAAAAATTGCAGAAAATCTGCTCAGCTATTGCAGAGATTTATACCTTCGCGTTCGCGAGTGGACATCGCGTTCGCGTAGAAGGATTTGAGGAAGGCCAGAATTTAAGCCTTCGTGTTTGAGAGAGGGGCTTCACATTCGCGGAGGGGTGGTTAGTTGGTCATCGCGTTCGCGAGATGGACCTCGCGATCGCGTAGAGGAATTGGGTCAGCTGTGGTTTGAGGTCAAGTGTTCATTGCATTTGCGGAAGGGTGAGCGCGTTCGCGAAGAATGGTCTGAGCAAGGCATCACGTTTGAATTGGTCGTGTCGCGTAAAAGTAGAGGAAAAAGTGGCTAGCCTAAGTTTGTGCTTCGCGAACGCGAGGTGTTGATCGCGTTCGCGAAGAAGGGAAGTCAGGCCTTGGTAGAATGTTTTAAACTCGTCTTGTTCGCGAATGTGAGTCTATTTTTACCCATAGTTGCTCGTTTTTGGAGATTCTTGAAGGGGATTAAAGAGGGATTCAAGGGGAATCGTTGGGAGGTAAGATTCTTGGACTAAAAACTCAATTATTACGTGAATTCCACCTAGAAAATTATGAAAATTAAGCCAAAAATTGAAGAACTAGGGCTTGAAAAATTGGACTTTTGATTTGGGATTTGAAGGGTCATTTGTGGATGAATTTTGATGTTTTTGTATGTATGAACTCGTGCGGAGATAAGGAACCTATTGGTGTAAAAATTTCTGAGTTTCGAGAAGTGGGCCTGGGGCTCGGGTTTTGCTAATTTCGAGATTTTTGGTATTTTTCGATTGTTTTCGCTTAGGCTTTGTTCCCTTAGCATATTTTGACGTTCTCATTCTGATTTTGGATAGATTCGATGCGTGTGGAGGCCAATTCAAAGGGCAAAGGCATTGCGATCTAGGGATTTAGCAGATTCGAGGTGAGTAATGATTGTAAATAATGTTCGGTGGGTTTGAAACCCTAGATTGTGCATCGTAGTACTATATTGAGGCGAGGCACATGCTCGATGACGAGCGTGGAGTTGTGTACTATTAGGGATTTGGACTTGGTCCGTCCCGATTGATGATTTTACCACGCATTTGATTGAAACTATTTGTTATCATCGTTTATTGGGCTGAATGCCATATTTGGGCTTCGTGGCAACTACTTGAACCCTTCGGGTCTTTTATTTGATATTTTCTCACTGTTTCGACTTACTATTTGAACTCAATCATATTAAATCCCACTGTTTTACTACTCAGCCGTATTTACTCAGTTTTAAGATTTAAATGACATTTTAAATGATGTTTGGGCTGAGAAAACACTATTTTACTATTGCCCGAGGGGCTTGTGATGATTTTTGACTGAGTAAGGCCGAGGGCCTATATTGTGAGGACATACTGATACCGATTGGAGGCTGAGAGCCTGAGATATGTACGCCACGAGGTGGCCTGACTGATATGAGGTCGAAGGCCTAGATTTGATGCCATGAGATGGCTTGTTATTGCGTTTGGGCCGTAAGGGGCCCCTCCAGGAGTCTGCACACCCCCAATGAGCGCGGGTACCCATTGTGATGTGAGATTGAGCTTCAGGGGCTGTTACTGTTGTGAGGTATTTCCCGAGGGGCAGATGTGGTGTTATTATGCCCGAGGGGCGAACTTCTATTTGATTACTTTTCCTAAATTATCTGATAATTACTTGTTTACTTGTTGTAATGGGATTTTATCTGATTTTTCACTGTTTTACTGTTTCTTAAATGATTTAACTGCTTCATTATAGAAACTGTGTGCCTTACATGTTTTCTTACTTTCAGTCATTATTTATAATCGTTACTCACTGAGTTAGAGTACTCACTTTACTCCCTACACCCTGTGTGCAGATTCAGGCGTAGCTGGTTCCGCTCCAGAGTGCTGATTTCCTCCAGTTCCAGGCGGGCCTTTCTGATATTACGAGGTAGCTTTTGATATCCACAACCCCGTGTCTCTATTCCTCTATTGTTTCTTTTCAATAATTGTAGTAGTTTATGACTTTAGCAGACTGTATTGAGGTTCATAGATGCTTGTGACTTGTGACACCCCTGTTAGGGCTGTGTCGGGTTGGATTTTTCCGCGTTGTCATCGATATTTCCGCTATTCCATATTATTAAATCATTTTTAGACTATTTTGTGTTGATTAACTATTTTAAAGGATGAATTGGGTTAATCTGGCTAGCCTTGTCTTCACGAGAGGCGCCATCACGACCGAGTTCGCGGTTAGGGTCGTGACAAGTTGGTATCAGAGCATAGGTTACATTGGTCTCACGAGTCATGAGCAAGTTTAGTAGAGTCTCATGGATTGGTACGGAGACGTCTGTATTTATCCTCGAGAGGCTGCAGAACCTTTAGGAAAAACTTCACATTTTTGAAATTCTTGTCGTGTGAGTTTGTTGGTTCGAGTACTAAACTTCTGCTATTCTATTCTCTCACAGATGGTAAGGACACGCGCTATCGGAGAGGGTGGACGACCGCCAGTGCCACCAACTGCGGCCACCAGAGGCCGAGGACGCGGTCGTGATTGTAGTAGAGGCAGAGCAGCGAGGGCAGCACCTGTAGATCCACCAACTGCCCCAGTTCAAGGCCAGGTTCCAGCTGTGGACCCTCCAGCAACACCAGCTCAAACACCAGCTGTGCCTATCGTGATTCCGGGTCTTCAGGAGGCCTTGGCTCAGATCTTATCAATTTGCACTGGCCTAGCTCAGGCGATTTCAGCCACTACAGCCGCATCTACTTCACAGGCCGAGAGAGTCCCGCCGCCTGCACACCTGAGAAGGTCGTGTAGGGACTTCAAACATTGGGGGCACATCCAGCCCAGCCGGTCGCAGCTTCTCAGGATTATGTAGTTCCTGTCATGCTAGAGGATGAGCAGCGTAGGTTGGAGAGATTTGGGAGACTTCAGCCTCCGACCTTTAGCGGAACAGAGGGAGATGATGCCAGGGCTTTTTAGACAAGTGTTAGGGGATGCCTCGTACAGCCGGTATTCTGGAGACCAGTGGGGTCACTTTTACTACTTATCAGTTTTTAGGACCTGCATTCACCTGGTGGGAGGATTTTGAAAGGCGCAGGCCTGTTGGTGCAGCACCCCTTTCCTGGCAGCAGTTCTCCGTTCTCTTTCTGGAGAAGTATGTACCGCAATCTCGCAGAGAGAAGCTGCGTAGACAGTTTGAGTGGTTGCGTTAGGGAGACATGACCATGTCACAATATGAGTTGAGATTCTCTGAGTTGGCTCGTCATGCCATCTGGTTGGTCCCGACAGATCGAGAGAGATGGTTTTACTTATCAGCTCCGTATCCTTATGACTAGGGAGAAGGTAACCGGTGCTACATTCGAGGAGGTTGTGGATATTACCTGGGAGATTGAGTCTGTCCGTGGCCAGGAGCAAGAGGAGAGGGAGTCCAAGAGGCCTCGAGGATCTGGTAGCTACAGTGGTGGTCGACGAGCCAGTTTCAGCATGACATAGGCTGACAGTTCTGACATGGTCAGTCTGATCGCTCAGGTTATCAAGGGGCGTCATCGGGTTTTGGATCCCACAGTTCACACAAGGGCCATTCTTTACTTAGTGCCTTCCCAGCTCAGAGCTCATCCCGTGCTCCATCTTTCAGGGCTCTTCTATGCCGAGTGCATCTGTTGGTCACTCCGGTGCGAGGGGTTCTCATCAGTCCCCTTCTCCAGCACCTAGGAGTTATTATGAGTGTGGCGAGATGGGCCATATGTGGAGGCAGTGTCCCTGCCATGTTGCTCGTTTATCCTAGCACAGGGGTCAATCATCAACTTCAGCGTCAGTTGCTCCACCACCACCCACCCATCCAGCTAGGGGTGGGGATCAGTTAGCGAGGGGTCGCCCCAGAGGGGGAGGTCGATAAGGGGGTGGTCAAGCCCGTTTCTATGCTATTCCAGGCAAACCCGATGCTATTGCCTCTGATGCTGTCATTACAGGTATTATTTTAGTCTGCCACAAAGATGCCTCTGTGTTATTTGATCCCAGTTCCACCTATTTTTATGTGTCATCGTACTTTGCTCATTATTTGGGTACTCCTCATAAGTTTCTTGCTTTACCTGTTCATGTATCTACCCCGGTGGGCGATACTGTTGTTGTAGACCGTGTGTACCGGTCGTGTGTGGTGATTATTGGGGGTCTAGAGACTCGAGTTGATCTTTTATTATTGAGTATAGTGGATTTTGATGTCATTCTGGGCATGGATTGGCTATCTCCGTGTCACGCTATTCTGAACTGTCATTCCAAGATAGTCATATTGGCTATACCGGGTGTACCACAGATTGAGTGGCGAGGTGTGACTGATTACGTCCCTAATAGAGTGATTTCTTTCTTGGAGGCCCAACGTATGGTTGGGAAGGGTTGTCTTTCGTATCTTGCCTTTGTGAGGGAAGTGGGAGCTGAGACTCCCAATATTGATTCTGTCCCAGTTGTGAGGGATTTCCCTAATGTATTTCCTACAGACCTGTCGGGCATGCCACCGGACAGGGATATTGATTTTGGTATTGACTTGGTGCCGGGCACTTAACCCATTTCTATTTCGCCGTATCGTATGGCACCAGCGGAGCTAAAGGAGTTAAAGGAGCAACTTTAGGAACTCCTAGATAAGGGGTTCATTCGGCCTAGTGTGTCACCTTGGGGTGCGCCAGTTCTGTTTGTGAAGAAGAGGGATGACACTATGAGAATGTGCATTGATTATAAGCAATTAAATAAAGTAATAGTTAAGAACAAGTATCCTTTGCCTCGCATTGATGATTTGTTCGACCATCTTCAGGGAGCGAGAGTATTCTCCAAGATTGATCTCCGTTCGAGTAATCACCAGTTGAAGATCAGGGATTCAGATATTCTTAAGACAGCCTTTAGGACCAGATATAGTCACTATGAGTTCCTGGTTATGTCTTTTGGACTGATCAATGCCCCAGCAACGTTCATGCATTTTATGAACAACGTGTTTCGGCCTTATCTTGACTCATTTGTCATAGTTTTCATTGATGATATCCTGGTATATTCGCATAGTCAGGAGGAGCACGCGGAGCATTTGAGGGTTGTGTTGCAGAGATTAAGGGAGGAGAAGATTTATGCAAAGTTCTCCAAGTGTGAGTTTAGGCTCAGTTCAGTGGCATTCTTGGGGCACGTGGTGTCCAATGAGGGTATTCATGTCAACCCAAAGAAGATAGAGGCGCTTCACAGTTGGCCCAGACCATCCTCAGCCACATAGATTCGTAGCTTTCTTGCTTTGGCAGGCTATTATCGCCGGTTTGTTTAGGTATTCTCATCTATCGCATCGCCCTTGACCAAGTTGACTCAGAAGGGTGCTTCATTTGTATGGTCGGACGAGTGCGAGAAGAGCTTTCAGAAGCTCAAGACAGCTTTGACCACAACTCCAGTATTGGTTTTGCCATCAGCTTCAGGTTCATATACCGTGTATTATGATGCTTTGAGAGTAGGGATTGGTTGTGTGTTTGTAAGGCCCCGTGAATTTTTTTTCTCAAAAACCCAATATCTCATAGTACCAAGTTAGGAATATTTGTTCGGACCCTTTTGGACTAAGCTATGCACTAAAAAGTCAAGAAATTATGTTTTCCAGAAAAGTGCAATTTCGCGGTCAATAATGCGGTTGCATATCAAATATGCAGACCACATTTCTACCGCAGAATGATTCAGTGTGTTGACCAAATTTGAAGTCAACTATGCGGTCAATTATGCGATCGCATAACCAAAATGCGGACCGCATAGTAGTCGCATAAATTCCTTGGGATTTTGTGAAGGGCAGTTCTGCGGTGCATTATGCGACCGCAGAACGTGAATGCGGACCACATTTCTGCCGCAAACCCAGTCAGTGTGTCCAATTTTTGGGAAAGCATGTTGCGGTCCATTTTGCGGACCGCATGTCCATTATGCGATCGCAAATTCGATCGCAGATCTGTTCTGGGGCTCCAAATTTCTAATTTTCTTATCCGATCCCATGTCGATGTATTACACACTACTCTTCATTTTAGGCCAAATTTCTAATGCATTTAGAGAGAGAGAGAGAGTGTGTGTGTGTCCTAGAGGGAGAAGGGTTTCTTCATCAATATTTCTCCAAAAATCTTGCTTAGACCTTGAAGATTTGTCAAGAAAGGTGTCGATGCCCCCTTTTTCTAAAGGCGAAATCAGGTTTATGACATTTAGGCGGACAACTCTTTTCCTTTTGGGAATTGGGTTTGCAATTTAGAAGAGTCGCCACCGAATGGTTAAGTGCATTAGGGCACTAAGAAATTCAAAAGAGAAAAAGAACCGGAGTACGGGTAAGGGCTTGAAATTATCTCAGGGGGAAGGTGTTAGGCACCCCCAAGATCCACTAGTGTGGTTCCCGACTATGCTACAATTGTGACTTTAAATGTAAACAAATAAACATACAAGACAGCTTTCGCATAACGATTGCAAACAAAAGGGAAGTGTAAAAGTTAAGTAAACATGCTGAAGTTTGGGAATAGGCAATTTCATAATTATTTAAAGAATATACGAGTACAAAAAAATAGAGGATCAAATAATTGATACAAATAATCAAACAAAGGAGTAAAAGAGGAGGAGGTTTGGAGAAAAACAGCGCTGGAAATGTCTAAAAGAGATTTTTTCTTTTAAAGGATTGAAGTAAAAGAAGGAGTTTTAAGAACTAAAA
>MU712247.1:13298-44700 GCA_026770625.1 Nicotiana glauca | reverse complement strand
GGGTCCTAGGTTTATAAATAACATGGATCACCTCACGCAACACCCGGTAACCATTTATACACGTGGTGTTATCGCGTGGTCATCATATCCATGTCTACCCTTACCCACCCCGTTAAGGTATTAAATTGCTGAATGGTCTCGTTACTTATTGCATGCTATTACCCACCCCAATCCTATCAGTCCCGGAGGCAATTGGGACTACTAGTCCTAAAGGGAAGGGAGATTGGCTTTTCAGAGTTTTAAAAAGGACAAAATCTAGTGCGACAAACAAAATACGTAAAGCAGTAAAAGGCGAAGCACATAGCAGTTAAAGGCTCAAATAGGCCTCCTCATTCAAAGCAACAAATATTTTGCATGACTTACAGGTACTGATTAGGTCTGAATTAAATTTAAAGCGTTAGGATAGGCTACTTTATCACATATTTCTCATATGAGAAGTCCGAATTAGGCCTTGTCTGGTTGTAGTTTATCAGGGACTGGCGCAGTTGATTAATTACCTACTGGTTTACCTAGATGAGGCCTGTAATCATGATATCTAACGATGCAGAAGACGTACTGATTTTAAAGAAAGGCTACTAGTTTTATAAAAAAAAGTTCTGCATATTTTAAACGACCTTGCTATTGATTTTAAAAAACTCATAGATGAAACGGATGAAGCTAATCCACTGATTACATCCTATAGACATGATTTCTAAGTGTTGTTGGTTTTAAGACGATTACGTAAGTGCATGAGTACTATAGGCATGGTATCTAGAATGAGGTTGATTATTATTAAACCTATGATTATTTGCCTAATGATAAACGTATATGCAGAGGTGCAGAAGAATAACTATGCTCATGATTTCTATATGTAGGCACTTATAGGCATGGTTTCTAATGCTGAAATGAAATAGTCTTATAGGCAGGATTTCTAAATGCATAATGAAAGATTCTTATAGGCAGGATTTCTAAATGCAGTAATGAAACAAACTATAGGCAGGATTTCTATATGAAAACCTATAGGCAAGATTTCTAAATGCATAATAAAACAATCTTATAAGCAAGATTTCTAAATGCAGTAATAAAACAAACTATAGGAAGGATTTCTATATGAAAACCTATAGGCAAGATCTCTATATGCAATAATGGAATGACTTATAGGCAGGATCTCTATATGCATAATGGAATGACTTATAGGCAGGAACTCTATATGCAAATACATAAGCGAGAAATGTTGTGATTGCAGAAATAAGACCAAAAACATGATGTCTACCCCCATATGCATAACATGAGAGACCCTTCCCCATTTTTACTATACACCCCATAAGTTATTACAAGGTTATTACAACTCGAATGAATATAAAAATTACATCAGAAATTCAAGCTACAACCAAACAGCCTAATTTAGACTCAAGGTCTAATAATATGAGATAAACCAACTTCCAATGATCAGATTTCCAAAGCCTTTCTCTTATTTGGGATGTGTCAAAGTTCCCAAGAGTCTCAAAGGTCTCCGGGAAATGCTTACACCCAAATATATTACAGAATTATAGTGCAGTGTGGAAGGGCCAGCCCTCAAATGTCCAAGTTCAGAGGGAACTCAAGGTCCCAAGGCAAGGCTCATAGGAGGGGGCAGAATTTAGAGTCTAAGAGTAAGTGTAAGTACAATAGATGGGAAATTAGGGAAGGCCATGACAGGCTAGTGGTCATGCCCATCAATTAGGATGTTGGAACACCCCTGACCAGCTTGTTAGCTAAATTTGAGAGTTAGGACCTATTGAAGGTCAGGTTCAGACCTGGGCAGTAATTTGGATACTGCCAAGCCATGAGCTTTAACTCAGTACATAGAAGGGGATGGGGTTTGGGGATTTTATAACAAGCAGTAAACACAGGAGAATAACATGTTTAATGCAGAATATGAACAACAAAGTAGGCAAGAACATGGCAAATGTAAAGTAAACACATAGGGAAGGAGCTGAAATCAAAATTGAGACATACCAGTTTCAGAAAAATAAATAAGTAAAACTGCAGTCTTGAGAGCCAAGTTCCAAGCAAAGCAGCACAAAAGATCTCACAAGAGAGTAGAGAGTTTGAAAGAATATTGTGATTGAGAATATGTTTATTGAACTTTAGGATTCAAAAGTTCAAAGTTCTAAAGTTGTAAAGTTTTCAAAAGTTGTTAAAGCTTAAAGCCTAAAAAGAACCTCTGTCAATGCAGAAGGGCCGAGCCCCTTTTTATAGTGCAACAAGTAAGTAAGAAAAGGTAAGGAAATAATATTGTAATGAGTCTCCCTTTAGTTAGGGGATTCTGATTTCAATCGGGTAAAATAATTAAGGAAAGGGATTTGAAGAAAATATTTTCCTAGTAGTGTAATAAAGGGCAATTTTATAGAAGCTATTTAAGGCAACCAACCAATAGTACACGGTTTGTAAAAAAGGAAAAGGAATAAACTAGTAAAATCACAATTTCAGACTTTTACTCGAATGAATCAAGTCAGAAAAAGGGGTAAAGAAAGGTTCAATTAGGGAAAATCAGTAACAATCGAGTAAACACAATTAAAGGAATTCGGAATCAATTAGTAGTTGGCAAAACCTTTTGAAAGCAGAGTCCTTATATATAAAACACACAAATGTGAATCAAGAAGGGATTATCAAGTTATTTAGAAGAGAATCTAATCAAAGAAAAGTTCAGAATCATAAGCAAAAGGGGTACCAGTCCAATTTGTAGACTCATAATGAGTCTGAGAGTCCAGGGTCCCAAAGTGGAACCCTAACTCGAACATAAAAAAAATCACAATTGCCAAAGGAAACCCGGAATCAGACAATAGAGATGAGAAGAGAAGTCACTCAAACAGACTCAAAGGTCTGTTCAGAGCCTCATGGGAAATAAACAAATATGATAGCATGTTTGAACGACAAGGGAAGAAAAATCATGAAGAACATATTTGAGGAAACTCGGAACCTACACAAGTTCAGAAGAAGGAGATAATACAAACTTGAACACAAGTAAATGATGCATGTAAGAAGATGAACAGAGTCCAGTAAACAAAATCAAACAACTTAATGGAAAAACACGTATAATAAAAGAGTAAAGAAATCATAGCAAGGATTAACATGAGTAGCATGTATAGTAAAAAGATAAAAGACAGTATATTCATAATAAAAGGAAATCACATGAACAGGTTATAGACAAACACACATAAAGCAAAGAAGAAGAAAAATCAGAAAGATTTTTCCAAAAAATCTTTTCAGAAACCCTAAAATCGGAGAGAGACGATTTTGAAAGGAAACTTTTGGGGAAAACACTTTAGATGGAAAGAAAAGCATAGATACAGTATAGATCTTAAGCAAACAATAGTGAAAGAACCTCGAATAGCTTAGGGTTTCAGAGAAACCCTAGAAGTGAGAAAGGCTTGGAAACAGGTCCGATATTGAGTCGGAAAGGCTCATATTGCTTGAATACGATGGAGCAATGGCCGGAAAAGCCATAGATATACAAATCTGAGAAGGTCTTGAAGAGAACCATCAAAGTCAGGCTTTACAGCCTTGAATAACTTAGGTCTAATGGTGATAAAGGGTGAGTACAGACCATCCATAGCCTGAGACGCCATGGATTCCGATGGAAACACAGTAAAATAAGGTAGGGAGACGATTAGGGTTCTGGGAGGGTTCGAGAGTTTTAGAGATGAAGGGGTTCAAAGGCGGAGTCTCAGACGAAATGAATTAGGTTTGGGGGGTTTAGAATTAAAGAAGGAAAGGGGGGATTATGGCCGTTGATCAAAATGATCAACGGCTCGGATCAAAGGGGAGCCGTGCGGGTTTTTTAATTGGGTCAGGGGTCGGGTAATTTATGGATTGGGCTGGTCCGATTTGGGATTGAAATTGGGTCAATTTAAGGTTAAAATTGAAAGTTAAAAACGGCTATAATTGAAATAGAAATGGGGCTAAAAATTAAGTAGCCAATTTCCCTTTTTATTTTATAAAACAAATAGTGAAAATGATTTTGAAAGCAAGTTAAAAGTACTGAGCCAACAAATAACATATAAATATCAATTTAAAAATACTGGGACTAATTTTACAATAACAAAGTGCTATTAATTTAGAAGTAGGCTAAAATTGCAATTATATGCGATTTAGTCTTTTAAATATCAAATAAATTTATAAAAATGTACAAAAATTACCTTACCTATATCTTGGTATAAATATGGGAATAAATTGAATTATTCACCAAAATTAATGACTTTGGGAATAATTATTGATTTTTGTACTACTAAAATAGATAATAAATTAATTTTAAAAATCTTTAAAAATTAGAAAAAAATTTCAAAACACTTAGCTATGATTATATAGGTATATATATGCTATTTTGAGAGTATTTTTGTATATAAAAATTATATAGGAAAAATTGGGTATCAACAACTGCCCCTCTTTATCCGGGAAGGATGAAAGAGTTGTCGGGTAAAGATATGATGGCCAATTTTGACCAAACGAAATGATTTGAATAATTTTGACCGAGCTCTGGTTCCTGAGCCGCCCACATATCCTTGGTCTTACAGGAATCATGCCATATGTAGTTCGGGATTCGTCGGCGGAACATGTCGATGGCGATTTTTCAAGAACGGACGAGATATTCGAATTGGGTTAACGTTGTTATGAGATTAACATGGATGTGGAAGCTGGAGCGAAATCGCTCCTGCTGAGACGACCGTTGCTAGCCGGTTCACCTACAAATAACAACACGAGCGCATATGTTGTGCATAAATTTAAACATGATGCAAGTTCCCGTTGGACCATGAATGTTGTCCTTGGATGGTTAGGATGACGTCCTCAGACTATGATGTCCTGGGCCATGAAACATATAATACGGGATTTGCAGGCTATGAAATAATATTCTCGGGCTATGGGAATGATGCCTCCGAACCATGATGCCTTTGAATAATGCTATGTAGAGAGAAAGTGCGGTCCTCGGGCCATGGCATGACATTCTCGGGCTATGAAAATGGTGCCTCTAAACAATGACGCCTTTGGATAATTTGGCGATCTTTCAGCCCATGAAATGCAGAATTTGGCGATCTTTCAGCCGATGCAAGACTTAATTGAAGTGGCGATATTTTAGCCGATGCAAGATTTAAATGAAGTGGCGATATTTGGGCCGATGCAAGATTTAAATGAAGTGGCGATATTTCAACTGATGCAAGATTTAAATGAAGTGGCGATATTTCAGCCGATGCAGGATTTAAATAAAGGTGGCGATATTTCAGCCATGCAGATGGAGGTAGATCTTAACCTTGGAAGGCAGAAAGGTAGCCTTATGCAATGCAAGAGAATGCAGATGGAGGTATAGCTTAACCTCGGAAGGCAGAATAGTAGACTTATGCAATGCAGAAAATGCAGATGGAGGTAGAGCTTAACCTCGAAAGGCAGAATAGTAGCCTTATGCAATGCAGAAAATGCAGATAGAGGTAGAGATTAACCTCGAAAGGTAGAATAGTAGCCTTATGCAATGCAGAAAATGCAGATGGAGGTAGAGCTTAACCTCGAAAGGCAGAATAGTAGCCTTATGCAATGCAGAAAATGCAGATAGAGGTAGAGATTAACCTCGAAAGGCAGAATAGTAGCCTTATGCAATGCAGAAAATGCAGATGGAGGTAGAGCTTAACCTTGGAAGGTAGAATAGTAGCCTTATGCAATGCAGAAAATGCAGATGGAGGTAGAGCTTAACCTCGAAAGGTAGAATAGTAGCCTCATACAATGCAAAAAAGTAAAAGACAAATGGTAGTAAAATCCCTTAGCTGATAGCTGATTGCGATATTGTGGCTGCTGGGGATATCATGTACGGATAACAATTGTGAGCAGGTGTGATGGTTCCGAAGGTTGCATTCCTGAAAAGTATGAGTGTATAAATATACTTGATGACTTGCGACCTGGGTGCCTGCATCCAAAGAAAAATCGTGAGTTTTGTAGAGGGGGAAGGTTAGTTCGTATTGCCCGTGGATTTCGCTTGTCCTGCTTGGCGTGATGTTGTGTATCATTGGGGTAGCATTGCTAAATAAAGCAATTTGATAATAGATGTGCATGATTTAGTAAAGTGTAACATAAATGTATAATTGAGAAATAATTTTTCTTTAGATGAACCAACGACTGCGACGCGGTCCAAGACATTGCAACCTTTCTCGCTCCGAAATTTTGAGGGTCCTCCTCAAAATTCTGCCCCAGTTTACTGGGTTGCTGCTTTTGACGGCTGCTTGTGGTAAATGGCTGAAATCATCTTCGGAATTTTAAGGGTCCTTCTCAAAATTCTGCCCCAGTTTCCAATATCGAGGGAAATGAAAATTTTATTCAATTGTGACCGAACCTATAAGGCTACCTACGTATCCCCTCTTAAACGGGAATCGGGTCAGACGTAGTTCAAATTACATAATGAGATCATAAATGGTTACACATAGTATCGCTTGACTGCATCTGAATTGATTAGTTTTGGCCAAACATCTCCGTCTATTTCTGCGAGTATGAGGGCTCTTCCTGTTAGAACCCGATAAACCATGTTCGGACCCTGCCAGTTGGGAGAGAATTTCCCTTTGGCTTCATCTTGACGTGGAAAGATTTTCTTCAATACCAGTTGTCCTAGTGTGAATTGTCTTGGCATGACTCTTTTGTTGAAGGCTCTGGACATTCTGTTCTGATAAAGTTGACCATGACAAACTGCGTTTATTCTTTTTCCATGTATGAGGGCTAACTGCGCATAGCGACTCTTTACCCATTCCACGTCATCGAGTTCTGCTTCCTGTACAATTCTCAACGAGAGAATTTCTACCTCGGCGGGAATGACTACCTCTGTACCATAAACCAGCATATAGAGAGTTGCCCCGGTTGACGTGAAAACTGTGGTACGGTACAAATAAGGCAAACGATAGCTTCTCGTGACACTATTTATGCTTTTCTATCATTTTCCTTAGTATCTTCTTGATATTCTTATTGGCTGCTTCTATGACTCAGTTCATCTGAGGTCTGTAGGTTGTAGAATTCTTGTGTTTGATCTTGAAAGTTTCACACATGGACTTCATCAAATCACTATTGAGATTGGAGCCATCATTAGTGATGATTAATTCTGGAATCCCGAATCGACAAACAATGTGGTCGTAGACAAAGTCTGCCACAACTTTCTTAGTCACGGCTTTGTATGATGCTGCTTCAACCCATTTGGTGAAATAATCAATTGCCACTAGAATGAACCTGTGCCCGTTTGATGCGGCGGTCTCGATAGGTCCAATGGCATCCATTCCCCAAGCGGCGAACAACCATGGTGAGCTTGTTGCATTAATCTCATTAGGAGGTACCTTTATCATGTCTGCATGGATTTGACAGTGGTGTCACTTTCGAACATACTAGATGCAGTCCGTCTCCATCGTCATCCAAAAATAACCTGCCCGGAGTATTTTCTTGGCTAAAACAAAACCGTTCATATGTGGACTGTAGGTCCGAGCATGGATTTTTCTAACAGTTTAGATGCTTCCTTTGCGTTGACACACCTTAGTAATCCCAAATCAGGAGTTCTCCTATACAGGATTCCTCCGTTGTGAAAGAAATTATCAGATAACCTCTGGAGTGTGCGCTTCTGAGTAGGATTTGCAAGTTTTGGGTATTCTCCTTTTGTCAAATATTCCTTGATATCATGAAACCAAGGCTTCACATCCACCTCTTCCTTGACATGAGCACAATAAGTTGTCTGATCGTGAATCTTCACCGGAATAGGATCTATAAAGTTCTTAGTTGGATGCTGAATCATAGATGATAGGGTTGCCAATGCATCGACAAACTCATTCTGAACTCTGGGAACATGTCGGAATTCTATCTTTGTGAATCTCTCCCTCAACTCCTATAAATGATGCAAATACGGGAGTATCTTGGAATTCTTAGTTGCCCATTCTTCTTGGACATGATGTATAAGGAGGTCTGAATCTCCGATTACTAGCAACTCTTGAATGTTTATGTCAATGTCCATCATGAGCCCCAGGATGCAGGCTTCGTACTCGGCCATGTTGTTGGTGTATGGGAACCTGAGCTTGGCAGATACTGAATAATGTTGGCCGGTTTCTGATACTAAAACTGCTTCTATGCCAACTCTTTTGAAGTTTGCTGCTCCATCAAAAAATATTCTCCAACCATCATAGGATTCTGCAATATCCTCTCCTATCCTCTCCTACGAAGGATACCTCTTCATTAGGAAAATACATCTTTAGAGGCTCGTATTCTCCATCCACGGGATTTTCGGCAAGATGATCTGCCAGTGCTTGTCCTTTGATTGCTTTTTGAGTCACGTAGACAATGTCAAATTCACTTAACAGGATCTTCCACTTGGCTAGCTTTCCAGTGGGCATGGGCTTCTGAAAGATGTACTTTAATGGATCCATTCTTGATATGAGATACGTGGTGTAAGCACAAAAATAGTGCCTCAACTTCTGAGCTACCCAAGTCAGAGCACAACATGTGCGTTCCAATAGAGAATACCGGGATTCGTACGGGGTGAAATTCTTTCTGAGATAATAGATGGCCTGCTCTTTTCTCCCCATTTCATTATACTGCCCCAGGACACAACCAAACGCCTCATCCAATACTGCAATGTAGATTAGTAGGGGTCTACCTGGTTCAGGTGGAACCAAAACTGGTGGTGTTGACAGGTACTCCTTGATTCTGTCGAAGGCTTTCTGACAATCATCAGTCCATTTGGTAGCGTCTTCCTTCTTCAACATGTTAAAGATCGGCTCACAAATGACAGTGGACTGAGCTATAAACCGGCTAATGTAGTTAAGTCTCCCCAAGAAACTCATAACCTCTTTCTTATTCTTTGGTGGTGGCAATTCTTGGATGGCTTTGACCTTTGACGGATCCAATTCTATTCCTCGGCGACTCACAATGAACCCAAGTAGTTTTTCGACAGGAACCCCGATTGCACATTTTGTGGGATTCAGTTTCAGGTTGTACCTTCTCAGTTTGTTGAAAAACTTCCTCAAATCTTCCATGTGGTCAGTGGATTTCTTGGACTTGATGATAACATCATCTATATACACTTAGATCTCTTTGTGTATCATATCATGAAAAATAGTGGTCATGGCTCTCATGTAGGTGGCCCCAACATTCTTTAACCCAAATGGCATCATCTTGTAACGATACATCCCCTACGGCTTAATAAAGGCTATTTTCTCAGCATCTTCTTCGTTCATCCAGATCTGATGATACCCAGCAAAACAATCAACAAACGATTGCTGCTCGTTCTTGACGCAATTGTCAATTAGAATGTGTATGTTTGGCAAGGGGAAGTCGTCTTTGGGACTGGCCTGGTTGAGGTCCCGGTAGTCGATACAGACTCTAACCTTCCCGTCCTTCTTCGGTACTGGCACGATGTTGGATGACTATGTTGGATACTCTACTACCCTGAGAACCTTGGCTTTGACTTGCTTGGTGACTTCTTCCTTAATTTTCTAACTCATGTCAGGTTTGAACTTTCTGAGCTTCACTTTACCGGCGGGCATGCAGGATCGGTTGGCAGTTTGTGAGCCACAATAGATGTACTGAGACCGGTCATATCATCATACGACCAGGTGAATATGTCCCCGTATTCCCTTAGGAATTCTGTGTACTTTTCCTTTTCTGACGGTGACAAATGAACACTGATGCACGTTTCTTTGACATTTTCTGCATCTCCCAGGTTAACAATCTCAGTCTCGTCCAAGTTAGACTTAGGTCTATTCTCAAAATCCTCAACCTCTTCTGGTATATCATCTTCTTCTGAGTCTATATCTGTTTGTTGCGTTGTCTTGTTGCATGTCACAATCGTCGGTTCATCAAGATAAGTAATAGTAATGTTGTGTAAATAAAGTAAACGATAAAAATTAATAAGAGCAAGATTTATAAGAAATTGAAATGGTTTGATAAATTTCATAATTATTTTGAACATTGGATCTCTTATTTCGAAATAAAAAATACGGAAAGAAAGTCAACTAGCGAAAAATAAAGATAATGCATGGTGCTTTGTTAAGCCTTGCTACCCCGAAGCTTTTCGGGCCCTGGTGGTTCTGATGGACCAATTGTTGAGGCGTGCTCCTCGACTCACGGCTTGTATAGAAAGGCATTCCTCCCCCTCCTCCTCGAAAATGACACAACAGTTATAATGATTCGACCGGTCGTTTTGAGACCTAGTGTGCCATTCAGCAGTCTAAGGCCGTGAGCAGCTTCATTTCAGGTATTGTGACTTGTACGCGTGGTCGGAACTGAATTTCAGGAAGTTTGGGGTTGATTTGGGAAGAGAATTCTCCTTTCGGAAGCTTAAAGTTTAAAGAAATGAACTAGGATTGGAATTTTGAGTATACGGCCTCGAAATCGGGATCTGAAGATTCCAGCAAGTTCGTATGATGATTTCGGACTTGGGAGTGTGCCCGAATCGGATTTTGGATAACCCGGGAGCGTTTTGGCGCATATTGTAGAAGTTAGCATTTTGGAAAAAATTTCATAAGTTTGGTTTGAAGTGCATTTTAGTGTTATCAATGTTCGTTTGGAATTTTGAGACTGGGAGTAGCTCCGTATGGTGATTCTGGAGTTGGGAGCGCGATCGAAAGTGAATTCGGAGGTCCGTAGGTCATTTTGAAGCCATTTGGCTAAAGATAGAAATTTGAAGGTTTTTGAGAAGTTTGACCGAAAGTGGACCTTTTGATATCAGAGTCGGAATCCTATTCCGGAAGTTGGAGTAGGTCCGTAATGTCAAATATGACTTGTGTGCAAAAATTGAGGTCAATCGGGCATGATTTGATAGGTTTAAACATCGAAAGTAGAAGTTGGAAAGTTCAAAGTTCATAAAGCCCAAATCGGGGTGTAATTCATGGTTTTAGCGTTATTTGATATGATTTGAAGCCTCGAGCAAGTCCGTAATGTGATTTGGGATTGGTTGGTAATTTTGGTTGAGGTCCCGGGGGGCCTCGGGTAGATTCCGGGTGGTTATCGGATCGAAAATGGATTTTTTGAGAAGGCTGAGGTTTGCTGGTTGCTGGTATTTCCGCTTCTACGGAGATGGGACCGCAGAAGTGGCCCTGCAAAAGCGAAGGATAAGCCGTAGAAGCGGTTAGAGGGGAGGCAGCCCAGGACTGCAGAAGCGGCCCTATATCCGCATAAGTGGAACCGCAGAAGCAGTGGGCTCATCGTAGAAGCAAAAATGGGTTGGAGCCCAGGGACTGCAAAAGCGGAATCTTTTCCGCGAAAGCGGGACCGCGGAAGCGGGAATAGTTCCGCAGAAGCGAAGGTACCTGGAGGCAGCAATGGTGTTTTAAATCGTGATTTGGGTTCATTTCTCTCATTTTTCATGGCTTGGGGCGATTTTGGGGAGCTTCAAGAGAGGTTTTTCGTCATCAATATTAAGGTAAGTTGTCCCCACCTATTTTGAGTTACATACATCAATTTTGTAAGGATTTGGGCATGAAAATTTGTATAAAAATTGAGGTTTTGGTAGAAAACCTAGAAAATTATACTCTTGGAATTTAGCCACGATTTTGGGTATGGAGTTTAGAGAAAATTATATATTTGAGTTCCTAAGGTCATGGGTAATCTTTATCTTCGAGAAATTTTGGAATCCGAGCACGTGGGCCCGAGGGCATTTTGGTCGTTTCACTAAGCGGAGTTGGGAATTTGTATAATTTGAATTGTTAACAAGTACTTGAGCATGTATTGTATGTGTACCTGCGTCGCATGCATGATTTGCGAGCAGGGTATGTGTTTATTTATGGAACGGGCCGAACGCCTCGGCAGATTAAATAGATGCATCTATTGGTTCGGGCCGCTCGACCCTTGGCAATGCACAGTTTACATTCATGTTGGATCGGGCTATCGCCTCGGTGTGATTTGCTCATGTTATTTGTTGCTTGAGAATTTTAAATGTGGAATTGGCCCTCCGTGGCTCGATATAAATTGATAAGACAATAAAAAAAAGACTTGGAAGCCCTTTATTAATTATTGAAGGTGTTTATCTATTTTCTGGCTTCACGAATTTGAACTACTATATAAATCCATGATTTTCCTCGCATTTCTAGAACATTGTTAATTGACCCTAGTGAGTGTCAAAGTTGGCCATCTCGTCTCTACTTCTTCGAGATTAGGCGGGATCCTCATTGAGTACACATTGATTACGGACACATACTACACTTCTTTGCATTTTTGTTACACGGGTATATATACCTGTAGCAGCCTACTGGGCGTAGCAGCACGGATGACCCCGGGACTAGGTGAGCTGCAGTGTTTGAGACGACCCGCAGCCAGTGTAGTTCCTTTTAGCATTTGTATATTATTCCCTGTCCACTGTATTTCAGATAGATGTTGTATCTTATTTTCCTTATTAGTAGTTGCTCATGCACTTGTGATACCAGGTTTTGGGATGGTTTTCGAGAGATTTGTACTAATCATTTATTGTTTAATTTGAATTGTAGTAAAGATTGTTTTTAATTATGAAAAATGGAAGGAAAAATCCTAGATTTTCAAAGGGTATTAAAAGAGAATTTAATTGATAATTTAGTTGGCTTGCCTGACAGAGGTGTCCGGCGCCACCACTACCCTTAGTGGATTTTCGGTCGTGACAACATGGTATCAGAGCACTAGGTTCCCGTCGGTCTCATGAGTCATGAGCAAGTCTAGTAGAGTCTCGCGGATCGGTACGGAGACGTCTGTACTTATCTTCGGGAGGCTACAGGGTTCTTAGGAGTACTTCCCTTCTTGATTTCATTATCGTGCGGTTCAATTTCTTTGAGTCTTATGCCTTTGATTCCTTCCCACTCAATCTTACGCGGAGCGAGCGCTTGTTATAAATAAAAAATTGAAGGATTGTAATGGCACTACGAATGTGGTGCGGGATGATTTTCCCGGTATAATTGATTGGACTATTATAGTCGTATTATGGAGGGATATTCTATTATTTCAGCTCAGTAACAGAACTTCTAAGAGCCTTGAGGCTAGGCACAGGTTGCCATAATGCTTATGAGCGATTATTCCGCAGTGTTATTGTGATGGAAGAGTGCTTGCCCACGTGTCGGGGCAGTGAATGAATTGAAGGGAGGTTTACTCAGTGTGTAATCAAAGGGATTCGGTATTTTATTCCCGACAGGGGAAAGACAATCGAACTAAGGATGGTCAGATATGGACTGGTGGACGTAGTGAAACGTGGTAATTGCAAGCGTGGTGGAGTTCTCCTCTATAGGGGGGTGCTGTTGTCCTAATTGAACGCTTGAAGTTTGTCGGTGTTATGATGTGCTACAATTCGCCTTGGGTCAAGATATTATGAAATAGTATTGGAGACACAACTATCAGATATTAAAGGGTGCGGTGGTTCTGGATTGAATCGGTATTTCAATATAGCAGTTCGAGAAAGATGACCTTCAGAAAAGTTTGGAGTTAGTAGCAAATTGCGGATTCAAGCGCTATGAAGATAAATTTTATTAAGACAACGACTGAGCAACAAAAGGTGAGAAGGACATATGGGAAGTGTCTGGCGGAATTTTAAACTTCTAAAGGGCTAGACTTAGGGAGCGTAGGCCGAGCAATGGATTAAAGAAGTGAGATTGCCCAAAGTGGGAGAGCAGCGGAGCTGCGTAGGGGCTTGGTAAGGGAAAACTATGCACCTTAAGGGAGTCTGGAACGATTTGAGAATATTGGTGCTTGGTTATTGGCATCTACGGATCTAATTTGAAGTAGGGATTCTTGTGCGGTCGGAGATCTAATATAACGGAAAAGAGCCGCTTAAATGAAGAAAGATGTAACATGACTTTGAAGTGGAAGGATGTTGTCGCCCATTTAATAGATGTCCGCGAGGGGTGAATGGACTTGTGCAGCTGGAGAGTGAGCTCGTACTCATGATGGGATGTTGATGTCATATTGATAGTACCACATGCAACAACGTTGGAAGGTGCCCGGGAGTGATTTCTATAGGTGGGGTATTCCTGTGAGCAGGTTAGCAGTCGTGTGGTTGGCGAGGCTTATGCGAAGAGTTCTACTGACTATGCAGCAAAGGGAATTGTTGTGTGAATATTGTTAATGATTTAAAGTATCAAATTGGTTTTCTACGGTAAGATATCGAGAATGCTGGCAATTGATTGTGCAAAGTTATGTCAATAAGAGATTAAGAATCCTGGTGAACTCCAGAGTTTTGTAATAGTGGTTTCAAGCTAAGTGGGAGAGTCCCACCGTCTATGATTGGGTTGTATGGTTAACTACTTGCGAAGTTTCTGGTGATTAGCATATTGATGGGTTATTTCAGCTACGGGAAAGGAACATAAGTGGTAATTTAAGCAAATGAATTATTACAGGTGTGCTATCGTTGGCCTGATTGGCCCATGTTCAGACTTGGGGAGTGATTCTGTCGGGTCCTCCGTTGAGAATCATGGAGTCGATTATATTCGGGCCAAGTCAGAGTGGGCAGCTATCAGCAATGGTCCTAGCAGATTCAAAAAGGTAAAGTGTGGTGCCTAATGATTTCGAGCCTATGAGTACAGTTAAGAATCAAGCTTTGTAGCAGCTTATGAAAAAGTGCCCAGAACGTTCTATGATATTTTGAATTGTGGTGTAGCATTTGAGAGATATGAAATAGTTCGTGGGATTTGAGACAGCATGGTTTCGTGATTCAAGGTCACTCAGGGTGAGTGTAGATGTAGTATGTTACGTGTTGAATGGAGTTAGTCTTATTTCTAAGGCAAGCAAAGATGAGTTGGAAGAAGGTGGATTGATTAGCCATAGTTGAATTTGGCATGTTGGGGTATGTGATCAGTTCATTCAGCGTGATCGAGTCATACGTATGATTTTTGGCGGTACGTATGAGGTTTGTTGGTTGCCGTAATTGATATTATTCAGAAGCATTCTTCTGTTATGGCTTGTTAAGTGGAAGCAAATTCCGGAAGGAATATGGTGGCTTGGGCCACTACTTAGAGATTTGCATATCCTACGGTTATGGGAATTTACCTGTGTGTTTCTATGATTCTCCTGAAGTGAGTTAAGTGAAAAGTTCGTATATGATGAAGTGTTAAAATATTAGTGATTTCAGAGTTATGATGAAAAATCGTGTTCTATCGTATATTGGCATGTTGTGTGAGGTGAGGGGTATGGAAATTTGAAATGAGGGTCAAGGTTATAGTTCGGTGTTGACAAGGATGTCACGGGCTCGGATGAGCAAGGAAAGGAGTGAATGATTAAAGTAAATTGGTATTGTCTTCAGCGTCACCTGAGATCGATGTTTTGTGAAAGAGGCTTTGCATCATGGTTAAGGATTCTTGACCGCTTTTCAGCATTAGTGCGGCCGATGGTTTAGATGTGCGGACCCGTTATTTATTTCGGAAGGTTATGGGAGCGTGTCCCACGGGAAGATTGTATAAATATGACATGTAGTCACTTGATTGACTAAAGATTGAAACCAAGTATGAGGATTGTGGTAATATCATTAATTTGATAATTTATGCCTTTAGGGCACTTTGTTTATTGGGTTATGAACTGGGGAGGTTGCTCTAGTTATAATGGTTGTTCTTAGGTGTCATGAGGAAAAAGGGAGTTACTGTGGACCTTTGAAAGGTTATTAGCCAAGTTGGTGCAACCAAAAATCGGCTTGAGATCAATGGATTGATTTATATGTGAATATGGCTTTATATCAGGCCAGCTGTGTTCATTTCAGTGACGCGCTCCTTATAGAGTAGTCAGGGTGTTATCTCGTTGTCAGATATTTCATGTAGTGATACATTGTGTCGTGTGAGTTGTGAGACGGCTTGAGAAATTGCTTATGTGTTGAGGATTAGTGTGGAAATGATGTATTGTGAGCAAGATGGCTCTTGGGATTCAGATTTGTATATCACACCTCAGTTGTGCTTGAGTTTGTAGCTTATGGCGCTATGTGTTCCCCAGGGAATGGTACTATACACTTAGAGTGCTTGTGACCGAGATTTGGTAATTCATTGAAATGAGCAATTTAGCTCGATGTGTATCTCCTTATGTGAGTTCTACGTGTGGATCGGGTGGCACGCCGCCATGGGTATGTTATTTGGATCGGGTGGTATGCCGCCATGGTTATGTTGTGAGGATCGGGTGGCACGCCGCCATGGTTATGCTGTGTAGATCGGGTTGCACGCCGCAACAGTGTGATGTGAGTGTAGTTTTCTATATGCTATTTTTGTATGTTCTGCTTCCTATTTTCTAAGGAAAGTCCATAGTAGTGCAGGAGTTAGGTGCTTCCTCCCAGAGTTCGTTTTCCATTTGGCATTGCATTCGAATTGGAGGCCTATTGGTGCATGGTAGCATCATATGAGATTTTAACAATTTCTGAGGTGGCTTATTGCCTGAGCATTTGTATAGGATGAGACGAGATCCCTTGATCTAGGATTCTGTGCAATCCAGCTATATGAGGTATGTTATGGAGATAAGACCATTATTGGGTTCAGAATGAGGTAAAGGTTTTGTCAGGAGTATAGACCTAATATTTTGTTGACTCGACAGTCGATTATGAATGTTGGTACATCTCCTTCGTCATGGCGGTATGGTAAAGGTTAGAGTAAGACCTGTATATGTCATGGGGTGCAATGGGAGCATCAGATTAGTAGGATTTTGACTAAGTTGATTAGAAAAAGGTTATTGTGGACCTACGAGTAGGTAATGCAATGTGTGAATTCAACAAAGTTATACAGTCGCGTTTGAGTACAACATGTAGTGATTGATATGGTGATCGTATGTTGGGAACATGCCTAGCATTTAGTTCCGGATGTTAGAATTGGACTTTGAGGCGTATCTGCTTGAATAAAAGAGAATATCTTCGGAATCGATCGAGCTAATATGCTCAACTAAGTTGTGGTAGCACGGGAAGGTGCATGAGGTGCTAAACAATGATTTCAGACTACTTCAGTATAGTTCTCAGCACGTTCGAGGACGAACGTATGTTTAAGTGGGAGAGAATGTAACGACCCGACTGGTCGTTTTGAGCCCTAGCATGCCATTCAGCAGTCTGAGGCAGTGAGCAGCTTCATTTTAGGTATTGTGACTTGTACGCGTGGTCGGAATTGAATTTTGGGAAGTTCGAGGTTGATTTGGGAAGAGAATTCGCCTTTCGGAAGCTTAAAGTTGAAAGAAATGAACTAGGATTAGAATTTTGAGTAAACGACCTCGGAATCAGGATATGAAGGTTCCAGCAGGTTCGTATGATGATTTCGAACTTGGGTGTGTGCCCGGATTGGTGATTCTGTTTGGAATTTTGGAAGAAATTTCATAAGTTTGGTTTGAAGTGCATTTCAGTGTTATCAATGTCCGTTTGGAATTCCGAGATTGGGAGTAGCTCCGTATGGTAATTCTGGAGTTGGGAGCGGGATCAGAAGTGAATTCGGAGGTCCGTAGGTCATTTTGAAGACATTTGGCTAAAGATAGAAATTTGAAGGTTTTTGAGAAGTTTGACCGGAAGTGGACTTTTTGATATCGGGGTCGGAATCCGATTTCGGAAGTTGGAGTACATCTGTAATGTCAAATATGACTTGCGTGCAAAAATTAAGGTCAATCGCATATGATTTGATAGGTTTAAATATCGAAAGTAGAAGTTGGAAATTTCAAAGTTCATAAAGCTCGAATCGGGGTGTAATTCATGATTTTAATGTTGTTGACATGATTTGAAGCCTCGAGCAAGTCCGCAATGTGTTTTTGGATTGGTTCAGGTCCCGGGGGGCCTCGGGTGGATTCCGGGTGGTTATCGGATCGAAAATGGATTTTTTGAGAAGGCTGAGGTTTGCTGGTTGTTGGTATTTCCGCTTCTACGGAGATGGGACCGCAGAAGCGAAGGATAAGCCGCAGAAGCAGTTAGAGGGGAGGCAACCCAGGACAGCAGAAGCGGCCCTATATCCGTATAAGCAGAACCGCAGAAGCGGTGGGCTCATCGCAGAAGCGAAAATGGGTTGGAGCCCAGGGACCGTAGAAGCGAAATCTTTTCCGCAAAAGCGGGACCGCGGAAGCGGGAATAGTTTCGCAGAAGCGAAGGTACCTGGAGGCAGCAATGGTGTTTTAAATCGTGATTTGGGTTCATTTCTCTCATTTTTCATGGCTTGGGGCGATTTTGGGGAGCTTCAAGAGAGGTTTTTCGTCATCAATAATAAGGTAAGTTATCCCCACCTATTTTATGTTAAATACATCAATTTTGTAAGGATTTGGGCATGAAAATTTGTATAAAAATTGAGGTTTTGGTAGAAAACCTAGAAAATTATACTCTTGGAATTTAGCCACGATTTTCGGTATGGAATTTAGAGAAAATTATATATTTGAGTTCCTAAGGTCATGGGTAATATTTATCTTCGAGAAATTTTGGAATCCGGGCACGTGGGCCCGAGGGCATTTTGGTCGTTTTACTAAGCGGAGTTGGGAATTTGTATAATTTGAATTGTTAACAAGTACTTGAGCATGTATTTTATGTGTACCTGCGTCGCATGCATGATTCGCGAGAAGGGTGTGTTCTTATTTATGGAACGGGCCGAACGCCTCGGCAGATTAAATAGATGCATCTATTGGTTCGGGCCGCTCGACCCTCGGCAGTGCACAATTTATATTCCTGTTGGATCCGGCCGTCGCCTCGGTGTGATTTGCGCATGTTATTTGTCGCTTTAGAATTTTAAATATGGAATTGGCCTTCCGTGGCTCGATATAAATTGATAAGACAATAAAGAATAAATCTTGGAAGCCCTTGATTAATTGTTGAAGGTATTTACATGTTTTCTGGCTTCACGAATTAGAACTACTATATAAATCCATGATTTTCCTCGCATTTCTAGAACATTGTTAATTGACCTCTAGTGAGTGTCGAAGTGGCCATCTCGTCTCTACTTCTTCGAGATTAGGCGGGATTCTCATTGAGTACACGTTGATTACGGGCGCATACTACACTTCGGTGCATTTTTGTTTCACAGGTATATATACCTGTAGCAGCTTACTGGGCGTAGCAGCACGGATGACCCCGAGACTAGGTGAACTGCATTGTTCGAGACGACCCGCAGCTAGTGTAGTTCCTTTCAGTATTTGTATATTATTCCCTGTCCACTATATTTCGGACAGATGTTGTATCTTATTTTCCTTATTAGTAGTTGCTCATGCACTTGTGACACCGGGTTCTGGGATAGTTTTCGAGAGATTTGTACTAATCATTTATTGTTTAATTTGAATTGTAGTAAAGATTGTTTTTAATTATGAAAAATGGAAGGAAAAATCCTAGATTTTCAAAGGGTATTAAAAGAGAATTTAATTGATAATTTAGTTGGCTTGCCTGACAGAGGTGTCCAGCGCCACCACTACCCTTAGTGGATTTTGGGTCGTGACAACAGTCCATATTATCATTTTCCAAAAAAAAATTCTTCATCGCCGCCAGTGCTTTATCTTATTCCGACCCATATATAACGTCGACTAGCTAGAAAGTCTGCTCCAAGCGAGGTATCAGACGTTCCAGTAGGTAGTAGGGACTGCGCCATGGTGGCAACCAGTGGTTGAACTCCTCCCAAGTGTATTCATATCCCAAACCGAAAGTGGTACCGTGTTTCTTCAACTTGATAGGCTTAGCAATTCCTTGGATATTCTTGCCGAGCCCCTTGCCAGGTTCGTACCCGCACCGGTTCAATATGCTTTAGATTTTGTTATCCCACCATTTATCCTTGTCCACGGCGTTGACTCGCTCAATGTGGTGGTAGGTTTCTCCGTCTATATTTCTTCTTCCTCCGATTGCTGGGATGGTCTGGCGACTGTATATGGGATTGCAATCGTTGCCATGAATAATCTCCTCTTGGTGATTCCACTCAAACTTCACTGCCTGGTGTAGGGTTGATGCTACATCTCCAGCGGCATGAATCCATGGCCGTCCCAATTGCAAGTTGTAAGATGCCGGGACGTTTATTACTTAAAAATCAACGTCAAACCAAGTTGGTCCCATTTGCAGACACAAACTGATTTCCCCAATAGTGGACCTTTGGGAACCATCGAAATCTTTGACATTGATAGATCCATCCTTGGTCTCATGCTGGCTCTTTCCCAATGTTCTGAGAGTCACTAATGGACAAATATTGAGGCTGGACCCTCCGTAAATCAGAATTCTGGTAATGAAATAATCCTCGCACTGCACAGTGATGTGCAATGCTTTGTTGTGACTCAAACCTTATGGTGGCAACTCATCTTCATGGAAAGTGATCTTGTGACTCTTCAATACCTGCCCTACCGTATTTGCCATTTCTCCTCCCATGATGTTGCTCAGTACATATGCCTCACTCAGTACTTTTAACAAGGGATTCTTGTGTGCATCGGAGCTTTGCAGCAGAGCTAGGATAGAGATCTGTGCCGGTGTTTTATTCAATTGATTAGTGACTGAGTACTCCTTTGCTTGTATCTTCCTCCACAGATCATCAGGCCCAGTTTCGGTCGGCCGTCCAGAGGCCTGCTTACTCGATTCAGCTAAGTGTTCCGGAGTATAAATCCTGCCAATTCTTATCATACCCTATGCCGTAACTGCTTCTCCAGATTTGGCTTTCCCTTTTCTCCTCGCCTCAGCTGTATAATCCCAAGGGATGACCTTCGTATGGAATTGTGCTATGGCCGACATTGCTATCGGAATGGGTACCCTTGCTTTGGAAGGTAACACAATAACTTCAAATGGCGTAAGTGCCTTCGGGGACCCAACCTCGACCTCAATCAGCCCTGACATTTTTGCAGAAGATGGTGTTTCAAGATCAAGTGTTATGGACATGTTCACTTCAGCGTATCCAGAAGGCTAGATCTAGAATACAATCGGGTTAAGTGTGACTGTTGGTTTCTTTGGCTCGTCACCTTCAGTGATCAATCCGATTGATCCTTTGGGGTCCCAATCATATTCTATCTCAATCACGTGAACACCTCCACTCTTGTGGTCTGGTAAAGGGTTGTTACGGACATTCGGAGCAGGCTTCTTTGCCACGATGATCTTGTTGTCAATCAAAGCTTGGATCTTATCCTTCAGAGAGCGGCATTCATCAATGGTATGCCCCTTCATGCTGAAATTGTATGCACATGTTTTGTTTGGGTTAACCCATTTGAGGGGTTTTCTGGGGTTATGGCAGGGATAAGGGTGACGTAACCAACAGCTTTAAGCCTTTCATACAGCTGGTCGATTGGTTTGGCAATGGCGGTGTATTTTTTGGGAGGTCTGCGGTTGAAGTTTGGTCGGGGTCTAGGGAAATTTTGGCGAGGGGGCAGTGATTAATAGTGGGATTTTTGGGTGTTGTAGGCTTGGTAGACGTGTGCGGGTTGGGAGTATTTGGGTGAAGTAGGCTGATATGCGGGAGGTGGAGATGATTGGTAAGTGGGTGGTGGAGCTTGGTAAGAGGGCAAATATGCTTGGTAATTTGAGGCAGGTTGATATGTAAGAGGGGGTATTGGGTAGTATTAGTATTTTATTGGGGATTTTGTTCTCTGTGCAACCATCACGACACTCACATCCCTTTTCTTGTACATGCCACCAGACTATAAAGCCTTGTTGGTAGCCTGTAATGCTTCAAAGTTAGTGACCATACCACTTTTAATACCTTCCTCGATCCTTTCCCCTAGCTTGATGATGTCGAAAAATTTCTAGCCTTCAATCAGCATCAACCTTTCGTACTACTGTGGGTCTTGAGCCCGAACAAAAAACCTGATCATTTGCCCTTCTTCTAAAGCCGGCCTGACCTTGGCAGCTTCTGGTCTCCAACTAGTAGCATACTCGTGGAATGTCTCTGTAGGTTTCTTCTTTAAGTTCTAGATGTAGAACACTTCCGTGTTGAATCTGAACCTTTCCATGAAATTAGACGCCATACTTACCCAATTCGACCACTTCTTCGGGTCTTGGCTAATGTACCAAGACAGAGCATCTCCTTTCAGACTTCTCATAAAAAGCTTCATGCGAATCTTTTCATCATTTCCTACTCTAACCAGCTTGTCGCAGTATGTCCTCAAGATCCCCAGTGCCATCGAACATTTCGAACTTGGGAGGTTTGTACCCCTTGGGCAGTTCGACATCTGGTTGAATGCAAAGGTCTTCGTAATTTAGTCCCTCGATTCCCTTGCTTCCTTCAACACCATGAACTCGACTAATCAGCTTCTTGAGTTCTGTGACCAGATTCTTGATAAGAGAGTCTTTGTCATCAGACTCAGGTATGCTCGAGGCGGGCTGAATGGGGTGTGGTATGGTTTCCACATAGATGGGGGGTTTGTGGTGGTGATCATTTGTGGAGTTTACTGGTTCGGGAATGAGCAGTGGGGTGTTGCTTGAAGTGTGGCATGTGTTACAGTGGTGATGATGAGCAGGTTGGTTTTGTGGTTTTGGGATGTTTTGTGGTGGTGTGGGATTTTAGTTGTTGGAGAAATTGACATCTGGGGTAGTGAGGGAAAACGACAAGCTTGCTAAGTTCCTAACTTGGTCTAGTTCTTCCAGAAATTTCAATAACCTTTGTTCGAGTTGGGAGGCACTTTCCTTGGAAACCTGAATACCCTGAGGAGCCTCTGCCTTTCAACTGAGTTCTTCTTTCTGATGTTGCTCAAATCTTCCATTTTTCCCTTGTTCTTGTTTCTGATAGGACTCGGAGGAGGAGGAGGTGGAGGGCCCTTAGATCTTGTGGAGTAAGATGACGATGATAGAGTGCACGAACTAACCTTTGGGGAAGGGGAATAAAACAAAAATTAAACAAAAATGTAACAAGTTAGTGAGGATCGTGAGGAGAAAACGTTGCAATATTTAAACACATAGTGCAAGAATATAAGTCGTGTCCTAATTTGGGAGCCTCGTTGTGCCCGAGGTAGGCCTAACAACAAGTTGATTTGGAGAACTTATAATGCTAAATGCCTCATTTTATTGATAAGAATAAGACGAATCCCAAAACGACTCTAAAAATAGCAGAAAAATAAAATGTCACTAATGTCCATTGGCCTTATTACATTTAAAGCAAAGAAAAGACTCCTAACTACTTGGTCCCAGAAGGACCTTCCCCAGACTCGACATTAGCTCCATCGAACAACTTTACCAGCTCACGTAGTCCCAGCAGCAAGTAGGCTCTAGCCAAGTGTCCTCCTTCGTTTCCCTCAGCATTTTGGTAGTTTTCAATCCTCTGGATGAACTTTCTTTCTAGCTCCACTAAACCCTGCTCTAAATACCCCAGTCACTTGTTGGCGCTAACAGCCATATCTTTCCATTCTTCAATCAGCTTTTGATGGGCTTCTTGAATTTCCCGGTGCTCACTTTCGCATTCTCGAATCCTCTTGTGCAATTGGTTGTACTTAACCTGTACTTCTGCCTTTTCATCGATGATCCTATGACCTCAAACAAACCCGGGTTATCCTAACCCACTATGATTGTCTTCCAACCAACTTGGATAGTATGGAGTTGCAGCCTCTATGATTTTGTTGTCGGGTTGGATTTCCAGAAGAGAAGGCAAGTTTCCCAAATATTTGCGGACGAGAGTCTGATCACTGGAGTGAAGGTCTTTCCACCAGTTTAGCGAACTTGGGCGGATGTTGGTTACCATTTCGAATCTGGGGACTTCGTGCCTCATTTTCTGCAAAACAAAGTGTTAGACCCTTACCCCTGTCGGACTCGACTATTTTAATATCAATAATTGGCATAAGCATCATTTAGTTCTCCAAATAAATGCACAGACGTGGTAATGTCCGTTTAGTTTCCAAGGAAACCCAGTGGACTTTGGACAATGCTATCTTAAAGAGTCATTATGCGGACATCATAACTGACTCGGCTAGGTTTGACAGTGATGCATGCACAATTGAACAGAGTAAGGTTTCCATGGGGTGATAGACTGGTACCCTTGAGCGGACAACTCATGAGGGAAATGCATGGAACCGTCGACTGCACCACTGATTGACTGGTTTTACTGCAAATACGCCTTTGCCAAATTTAGGGGGTGATAATATAGGAAGGGTGCAACCACTCATTATAAGCGTTGCTATGGTATTTTTTTTGGCACGAGTGGAATATGATGTTGAATATGCAATTACAAGAATGAAACAAGTTGTCACGTATTTGCACGTTCATAAAGTAATGATTACAATAATTACTCATAATTACAACAGTATTGAAAGAAAGCAGTAAAAGAAAGCATTAAAGGAAAGAAACAAAGAGCCAAGTCAGTTTCGTAGTAGAAAAGAGATAAGGACATTAAATAAAGGCAATAAAGATGCAATAAGGTCACAAGTAGCATGAAATGGTAAAAGCCTAAATAATATCGCCAGTAGAGTTGCCATGTTGTCGATGCCCCCTTTTTAAAAGGCGAAATCGGGTTTATGATATTTGGGCGGACAACTCTTTTCCTTTTGGAAATTGGGTATGCAATTTAGAAGAGTCACCACCTAATGGTTAAGTGCATTAGGACACTAAGAAATTCAAAAGAGAAGAAGAACCAGAGAACGGGTAAGGGCTTGAAATTATCTCAGGGGGAAGGTGTTAGGAACCCCCCAAGATCCACTAGTGTGGTTCCCGGCCATGCTACAATTGTGACTTTAAATGTAAACAAATAAACATACAAGACAACTTTCGCATAACGATTGCAAACAAAAGGGAAGTGTAAAAGTTAAGTAAACATGCTGAAGTTTGGGAATAGGCTGTTTCATAATAATTTAAAGAATATACGAGTGCAGAAAAATGGAGGATCAAATAATTGATACAAATAATCAAACAAAGGAGTAAAAGAGGCGGAGGTTTGGAGAAAAAATAGTGCTGGAAATGTCTAAAAGAGATTTTTTCTTTTAAAGGATTGAAGTAAAAGAAGGAGTTTTAAGAACTAAAAATTAATAGCTTTTATAACAATGTTGGAAAAAAAAAACAAGTAAAGAGATAGGTGGGTCCTAGGTTTAAAAATAACATAGATCACCCCACGCAACACCCGATAACCATTTATACACGTGGTGTTATCGCATGGTCATCATATCCATGTCTACCCTTACCCACCCTGTTAAGGTATTAAATCGCTGAATGGTCTCGTTACTTATTGCATGCTATTACCCGCCCCAATCCTATCAGTCCCGGAGGCAATTGGGACTACTAGTCCTAAAAGGAAGGGAGATTGGCTTTTCAGAGTTTTAAAAAGGACAAAATCTAGTGCGACAAACAAAACACGTAAAGCAGTAAAAGGGGAAGCACATAGCAGTTAAAGGCTCAAATAGGCCTCCTAATTCAAAGCAACAAATATTTAGCATGACTTACAGCTACTTATTAGGTCTGAATTAAATTTAAAGCGTTAGGATAGGCTGCTTTATCACATATTTCTCAGATGAGAAGTCCGAATTAGGCCTTGTCTGGTTGTAGTTTATCAGGGACTGACGCAGTTGATTAATTACCTACTGGTTTACCTAGACGAGGCCTGTAAGCATGATATCTAACGATACAGAAGACGTACTGATTTTAAAGAAAGGATACTAGTTTTATAAAAAAAAGTTCTGCATATTTTAAACGACCTTGCTATTGATTTTAAAAAACTCATTGATGAAATGGATGAAGTTGATCCACTGATTATATCCTATAGACATGATTTCTAAGTGTTGTTGGTTTTAAGATGATTACGTAAGTGCAGGAGTCCTATAGGTATGGTATCTAGAATGAGGTTTATTATTATTAAACCTATGATTATTTGCCTAATGACAGACGTATATGCAGAGGTGCAGAAGAATAACTATGCTCATGATTTCTATATGCAGGCACTTATAGGCATGGTTTCTAATGCTGAAATGAAATAGTCTTATAGGCAGGATTTCTAAATGCATAATGAAAGATTCTTATTGGCAGGATTTCTAAATGCAGTAATGAAACAAACTATAGGTAGGATTTCTATATGAAAACCTATAGGCAAGATTTCTAAATTCATAATGAAACAATCTTATAAGCAAGATTTCTAAATGTAGTAATGAAACAAACTATAGGCAGGATTTCTATATGAAAACCTATAGGCAAGATCTCTATATGCAATAATGGAATGACTTATAGGCAGGATCTCTATATGCATAATGGAATGACTTATAGGCAGGATCTTTATATGCAGATACATAAACGAGAAATGTTATGATTGCAGAAATAAGACCTAAAACATGATGTCTACCCCCATATGCATAACATGAGAGACCCTTCCCCGTTTTTACTATACACCCCATAAGTTATTACAACTAGAATGAATATAAAAATTACATCAGAAATTCAAGCTACAACCAAACAGCCTAATTCAGACTCAAGGTCTAACAATATGAGATAAACCAACTTCCAATGATCAAATTTCCAAAGCCTTTCTCTTATTTGGGATGTGTCAAAGTTCCCAAGAGTCTCAAAGGGCTCCGGGAAATGCTTACACCCAAATATATTATAGAATTATAGTGCAGTGTAGAAGGGCCAGCCCTCAAATGTCCAAGTTCAGAGGGAACTCAAGGTCCCAAGGCAAGGCTCATATGAGGGGGCAGAACTTAGAGTCTAAAAGTAAGTGTCAGTGCAATAAAGGAGAAATTAGGGAAGGCCATGACAGGCTAGTATTCATGCCCACCAGTTAGGATGTTGGCATACCCCTAACCAGCCTGTTAGCTAAATTTGAGTGTTAGGACCTATTGAAGGTCTGGTTCAGACCTGGGTAGTAATTTGGATACTGCCAGGCCATGAACTTTAACTCAGTACATAGAAGGGGATGGGGTACGTGGATTTTATAACAAGCAGTAAACACAGGATAATAACATGTTTAATACAGAATATGAACAACAAAGTAGGAAAGAACATGGAAACTATAAAGTAAACACATAGGGAAGGAGCCGAAATCAAAATTGAGACATACCAGTTTCAGGAAAATAAATAAGTAAAATTGCAGTCTTGAGAGCCAAGTTGCAAGCAAAGCAGCACAAAAGATCTCAGAAGAGAGCAGAGAGTTTGAAAGAGTATTGTGATTGAGAGTATGTGTATTGAACTTTAGGATTCAGAAGTTCAAAGTTCTAAAGTTGTAAAGTTTTCAAAAGTTGTTAAAGCTCAAAGCCTAAAAAAACCCTCTGTCAATGCAGAAGGGTCGAGCCCTTTTTTATTGTGCAGCAAGTAAGTAAGAAAAGGTAAGGAAATAACATTGTAATCAGTCTCCCTTTAGTTAGGGGATTCTGATTTCAATCGAGTAAAACAATTAAGGAAAGGGATTTGAAGAAAATATTTTCCTAGTAGTGCAATAAAGGGCAAGTACATAGAAACTATTTAAGGCAACCAACCAATAGTACACGGTTTGTAAAAAAAAGGAAAGGGAATCAACTAGTAAAATCACAGTTTTAGACTCTTACTCGAATGAATCAAGTCAGAAAAAGGGGTAAAGAAAGGTTCAATTAGGGAAAATCAGTAACAATCAAGTAAACACAATTAAAGGAATTCAGAATCAATTAATAGTAGGCAAAACCTTTTGAAAGCAGATTCCTTATATATAAAGCACACAAATATGAATCAAGAAGGGATTGTCAAGTTATTTAGAAGAGAGTCTAATCAAGGAAAAGTTCAGAATCATAAACAAAAAGGATACCAGTCCAATTTGTAGACTCACACTGAGTCTGAGAGTCCAGGGTACCAAAGTGGAACCCTAACTCGAACATAAAAAAAAAATCACAATTGCCAAAGGAAATCCTGAATCAGACAATAAAAATAAGAAGGCAAGTCGCTGAAACAGACTCGAAGGTCTGTTCAGAGCCTCATGGGAAATAAACAAATATGATAGCATGTTTGAATGACAAGGGAAGAAAAATCATGAAGAACATATTTGAGGAAACTCGGAACCTACACAAGTTCAGAAGAAGGAGATAATACAAACTTGAACACAAGTAAATGAAGCATGTAAGAACATGAATAAAGTCCAGTAAACAAAATCAAACAACTTAATGGAAAAACACGTATAGTAAAAGAGTAAAGAAATCATAGCAAGGATTAACAAGAGTAGCATGTATAGTAAAAAGATAGAAGACAGTATATGGATAATAAAAGGAAATCACATGAACATGGTATGGACAAACACACATAAAGCAAAGAAGAAAAAAAATAGAAAGATTTTTCCAAAAAATCCTTTCAAAAACCCTAAAATCGGAGAGAGACGATTTTGAAAGAGAACTTTTGGGTAAAACACTTTAGATGGCAAGAAAAGCATAGATACAGTATAGATCTTAAGCAAACAATAGTGAAAGAACCTCGAATAGCTTAGGGTTTCGGAGAAACCCTAGAAGTGAGAAAGGCTTGGAAATAGGTCCGATCTTGAGTTGAAAAGGCCCATATTGCTTGAATACGACGGAGAAAAGGCCGGAGAAGCCATAGATATACAAATCTGAGAAGGTCTTGAAGAGAACCATCGAATTTAGGCTTCACAGCCTTGAATAACTTAGGTCTAATGGTGAGAAAGGGTGAGTACAACCCATCCATGGCCTGAGACGCCATGGATTCCGATGGAAACACGGTGAAATAAGGTGGGGAGATGATTAAGGTTCCAGGAGGGTTCAAGAGTTTGAGAGACGAAGGGGTTCAAAGGCGGTGTCTCAGACGAAATGAATTAGGTTGGGGGGGTTTGGAAATTAAAAAAGGAAAGGGGTAATTATGGCCGTTGATCAAAATGATCAACGACCTGGATCAAAGGGGAGCTGAACGGGTTTTTTAATTGGGTCACGGGTCGGGTAATTTATGGATTGGTCTGGTCCAATTTGGGATTGAAATTGGGTCAATTTAAGGTTAAAATTGAAAGGTAAAAAGGGCTATTATTGAAATAGAAATGGGGCTAAATATTAAGTAGCCAATTTCCCTTTTTATTTTATAAAAAGAATAGTGCAAATGATTTTAAAAGCAAATTAAAAGTACTGAGCCAACAAATAACATATAAATATAAATTTAAAAATACTGGGACTAATTTTACAATAACAAAGTGCTATTAATTTAGAAGTAGGCTAAAATTTCAATTATATGCGATTTAGTCTTTTAAATACCAAACAAATTTATAAAAATGTACAAAAATTACCTTAACTATATTTTGGTATAAATATGGGAATAAAATAAATTATTCACCAAAATTGATGATTTTGGGAATAATTATTAATTTTTATACTGCTAAAATGGACAATAAATTTATTTTAAAAATCTTTAAAAATTAGGAAAAAAAGAAGCCAAAACACTTAGCTATGCTTATATATATGATATTTTGAGAGTATTTTTTGTATATAAAAATTATATAGGAAAAATTAGGTATCAACAAAGGGCACCTAGGTCTTCTTCCTAAGAGGTAAGGTTTAGTAACCCAAGCTCTTAATTACTAGATATAACTAAGATAGACCACTAGAAGGATAATCCATGGGGATGGGAGTGGATTTCTTGCATGCATAAGATCTTAACGTATTTTGTGAGGCCTTGAGCTAAAGATGGGATGAGGGATGGTAGAATCTTCCACAAAATAGTTTTAAAAGCATAATGCACACTTAGTGTTTGAGAATATGCTCAAGTGATCTAGAACTATGATCACCTCTCTAATTTGTGGTTCAATTTGTCATGTTCCCAAAAGATTGACGTTGCTAAGAGTCTCGGAGTATAGTAGGACTTAAGGAAAGCTCAATCGAGGTATGTAGGCTAAACTTTCTCTCTCAGAAGTGAATTCCATATTATTTTGTGAGTTTAAGTGCCGTTTGTCTACCAAAATGGTATAGCCTTGAGTCACACTCTAAATGAAGGTTAGTATCTTAATTGGGTGAGAAGAATTCAATTTGTTTAATGCCCCTAGTTGCTCTTATGTGTACTAAATGCCTTGATTGAATATGTCTATTTGCTGATAAACTGTAAAGATGTTTGGAAATGAATCTAATGGGAAAATGTGAAACAAATTATGAAATAAGCCTCGACCCAACTGTTATGAACTAGCTTCAAAAATAGAATGACCTAAAGGTCTTGTACCCGAACTAAGCCCATAAGCGGTTGATCTAGATATTACCTTGCCTTTTTAAAGACATACATTACAATGCGAGTCCTTATACATTCCAATGTTGAAATTGCACAACTATTAAAATGGGAAAAGAATAATTTAAGGATAACTGAGGTGATTGCTTGCTCATAATTCCAATGTGTATTTTGATTGTTGGTTGACATGTCCCTCCTTGGGAAGAATTCTTTGTGTTTGATGATTCTATTATTATTGAACTCGAATATATATATATAATTTCCGAAATATTTGGTACATTGATATTGGTTGGCGATCCTTGGAAATAAAGGCGATGAAAATGTGAAAAACCATAGACGGCCTTCGTGCCATGAGAAAGTTGAACCTTGTGAAAGGGCCAAAGGGCCAAAGAGATACTGTTATCAAGAGAGACTGAGAACATTAATAAAAGCTATAAATTATGAAAGGTATGGAAATAAGCATGGTTGCATGTATTCTATATTTGTATACTTGTATTTATACTATAATTGTGTGTAATATTAAATCGAATCAAAAATATTTTTGGGAGTATCATTAGCAACACCGAGGAAGGGTGGGTCATAAGACCCATACCTGAAACTACACGTGCCGATGTAGGAGTGGTGTGTGACTTGGGGTGAAATTGAAATATTGGTGAAATTGTGACTATTCCCCCAAAGTTGGATAAAACTAATACCTGTGAATTGGACAAGAAAAAGCCAACCCACATGGCATATGTGGGAAGGCGTCCTAGCTGATCGGGTGGAGATCAGACTCCATGTTGCGCACATGGTGGTACTATTCTTGTGACAACTTTCTTTTGTATCATAATGTCAAACCACATTGTTCCATGGGGAGATGGCCTAGCCGATCGGGTGTGACCTCCGTGCTAACAAAAACGATGGTAATATCGGTGCTAGTGATCTCCCAACCAAATATATATATATATATATATATATATATTTCAATTAGTTATTTGGATATTGTGGATTGCGACTTGCTGCTTCTATGTGTTGTTTCTGCTTATATGGACATTCTATTCTGAAAGAGGACTTTTAGCCTTACATACTAGTGCTATTCGATGGCACTAACGTCCCTTTTTGTAATGACCCGACCGGTCGTTTTGAGCCCTAGCGCGTCGTTTAGAAGTCTGAGGCCATGAGCAGCTTCATTTCAGGTATTATGACTTGTCCGCATGGTCAGAATTTAAATTCAGGAAGATCGGAGTTAAATTTAAATGGAAATTCTCATTTGAGAAGCTTAAAGTTGAAAGAATGAACTAGGATTGGAATTTTGAGTAAACGACCTCGAAATCAGGATCTGAAGATTCCAGCAGGTTCGTATGATGATTTCAGACTTGGGCGTATGCCCAGATTGGGTTTTGGATAACCCGGGAGCGTTTTGGCGCCTATTGTGGAAGTTAGCATTTTAGAAGGAATTTCTTAAGTTTGGCTTGAAGTGCATATCAATGTTATTAA
>MU712241.1:10987-24485 GCA_026770625.1 Nicotiana glauca | reverse complement strand
ACACCTCTAGCAGCCTATTGGGCGTAGCAGCATGGATGACGCTGGGACTAGGTGAGTTGCATCATTCGAGACGGCCGCAGCTAGAGTAGTCCCATCCTTTGTACTGTATTTACTTTCCGTCCATTGTATTCTGGACGGATGTTGTATGTTATTTCTCCTGTCAGTAGATGCTCATGCACTTGTGACTCCGGGTTCTGGGATGGTTCGAAGTATTGTATTAATTGCTTAGCTTGTAAATTCGATTCGAAAATATATTCTTTAAAATTTCTAAATAATGAAGAAAAAATCCTGTATTTCAAAAGTGTTAAACGAGATTTAATTTAGTATTTGACTTGGCTGGGGTGACAGTAGTATCCGGCGCCACCACGACCCTTAGTGGATTTTGGGTCGTGACACTGAGCAAGGTGACCGCCAACGTTCGCGGCACCGAGTTTCTTCCTCTTGATTTCCAAGTTCATTTCTATGCATTACAGACCTTGTAGTTGTATTAATAATCCGTCTAGATGCTCGTGACTTGTGATACCCCGGTCGGGTTGTGTTGGGTTGAAATTAATAGTTTTTAGTGCCATTAAATCGTACTTTCTATTCATTTATATTTAAAAAATGGTCTATTCGAGATGATTTGGCTTAGTTGGCTGGCCTTGTCTTCACGAGAGACGTCATCACGACCGGATATGGAAATTGTGTCGTGACAGAATCTTGCCTTTTAATAAATCAAAACAACAAGTGACATACACAACTAATAATAATTATATCAGGATTAAGAGTATAAGTACATTAAATGGACAAGAGAAATTATTTTATAAAGTCAGTATAAAATACTTATCTCTACTTGATCCGTTCAATACATACAAAATGTACTAGCACAAGAAGTTGGAATTAGACCATTCCCATAATCAAGTTAAATTATATTTGGTCTTGTGCTACAACCATTGCGATGGCTTGTCCAATTCCATAAACTTTATGACTTATAAGAACCGATGATTTAATCTTCCGTGTATAAGCTAAACTCTATACACTAAATCATCTACTATATAAGAAATGGACACAAACGAATACATGATTAATTTAAAATAAAACTTTATTGAATTGAATAAATAAATAAACAATTATTCCATAAATAATACTATAACAATACGCATGATTTATAGTATATTCTAACAGATACTTCAGAAATAAGCATATGTAATTCTATTTTTCACACAAATACTTTTTCTAGACCAATAAGATATGATAATTAGTGTTTCGGGAAATTTCAATAACATATTGCTTATATTATACTTAAGGTCGGATTACCATAACTAAAATACAAAAAACATGAACTCAGGTAATGTAGAGCGTAAAATTTTTATGTGGCACCCAATTTTGCACCGCCCATTGAATTTGTATTCATTTTTTCAAATTTTTTAACCGATTCCCATTTGGATAACTTCAAATATATAAATTTTTCTCTTCTTCTTTACTGTTATTTTCTTCTTATTTGTGCTTAAAGTTTCTTCTTCTTCTTTTTAGTTGCAAAGTGAGCTTGTTAAATTTATTGTTGTTTTGACAATTTGATAATTGGGATTTGTTCTTTATGATATTTGAAAGTGATTTCAAATTTAAGCTCATTTGGAGTAGATTTTGGCATTGAATCGTGTACTGGATTATTGAAAATCGAAGAACAAATTTATGCTTCAGAACTTAAGATTCGATATCTGAATTTACATTAAATAGATTGAACTGCTGCATTTGAAAGATAAAAGTACTTCAAATTTGATTTCTGAAGTGCATTGAAGAGATTGAACCTCTTAATATTCGAATTTCTGAAGTTGCATCTGAAAAATAGAAGAACTTCATATTTGATTTCTGAAGTTGCATTGAAGAGATTGAACTATTTCGGATCTGAGCGGGTATACTTCGAATTTTTTTGTGCAATGCAGGTATAACTTCAACGGTGATCCCAAAAGTGGGTATATATGAAAATGCCACGTAGGGGACTCTGGGAGGATTACTCATACAATCAAACCCCTCTAGAACAGTCTCATTTGTTCCGATATTTTTGTTATAGAGTACATATATTATAATATAGCATCGATTATAACATATATTATAACATAAAAATCGATTCGATAAATAGTTAGCTTTTATAGTGAATGATTATTATATAAGGATACTGTTATAGAGATATCTGACCGTATATAAATAGTCATTGGGCACGGGCTAACATCACTAGTAAAAATAATAAAAGGCACTTCTCTTTATTCTTTTGATGAATTCAAAATTATATTTTATTAAAAAATTATATTATTTAAATTTTCAGTAAATATAAAATGAGAAAACTTATCAAATATTATAGTATAAATGAATGTATGTGATGTGCCGGAGAATTTAGGCACATTTCAATACTAATTGCTTAGATTGTGGCTTGTTTTAATGCAACTATTTCCTTTACTTATGTAGTTTTGGAGTTTCTGCAGTACATAGGGACTAAATATCCAAGAGCATGGAAATGGAAGCAAAAAGACAAGAAAAGAGCAAAATGTAGCAAAAATGTTGGTCTGTGACACACTATGCGATCGCAGATCATAGATGCGAGCCGCAGAATGCACACTCAAATCGCAGACAAAATCAGAACTCTGGGTAAATCTCAAGTCAAGAATGCGGTCCATTATGCGACCGCTGAACCTGTATGCGAGCCACAGAGTGGACCGCAAATCAACCATGAAGGTCACTGAAGGACGAACATGCGATGCAAAATGCGATCGCATTTCTTCAATGCAAATCAAATAATTGGAATGCGATGAAGATCTGAAAATAGGGTTTCAGTCTGCGATAGGGACGTTTAAGATGCGGACCGCATGTACGCTTTGCGACAAGAATGCGGTCGCATTTCTGAACTGAAAGGGTATTTTTGTCCGTTTTCTGTCCCGATTTTTAGTGCATTATAAATAGATTTATGATGGTTTTGTGGGCGACTCGTCTAGTCTTTGCACTACATTCCAAGACATTAATATTCCTCACATTTGGGAGCTTTTGGGTGAAGATTCTCTACTTGGTATGCTTTTATGACATTAAATACTCTTTGAATTTTATATTGTAACATGAGTAGCTAACTTTAAATACTAAGATTGTGGACCATAAATGGGTGTTATGTTAATGGGTGTTTAACATTGAATATATATATATAATGGTTGGTTGATATTTATTTATTTCTCGTGCTTCATTTATTGTTGGTGGTTGCAAACATTAACAAGTGCCATTAAATTCTACCTTGCTTGGGAAAGTGGGTTAGAATTTGGTAGAAGTAAATATCAAAGATCAAGGCTTTAAATCTTGTTTAATAAAATCGTTTAGGGATAAGTGGATTTTATTTGGCATATATTTATTGTTATTCATTGCAACTCTTTTACATTTGGGAAAATTATAAAGAGGAAATACTACCCAACTATTGGGAAATATTAGGTAGTCACTTAGGCATCATTTGCATATCAAAAGGGCCGGCCATTAGAAATATATCATATTAACATCGATAGCATTACATTTCATTAAAGGGGATACAACTTTGGTTTCTTTAATCCTTTTAATTACATCTTCAATATTCCAACTAGTTGTTACTTCAAAACAAACTCAATTCATACTCTTGTCACTATTAATCCACACTCTTGTTACCGTTAACTGGATAGAATTACGACTTTAGTCGAGCAACACACTATTCTAGTAACCTTTTCACACCTATTCCCTGTGGGATTCGACCCTAACCTTGTTAGGTTATTATATTTGACATCGACCTCCTTACACAAATTATAAAAGTATAATTTGAGCGTATCAAATTTTGGCGCCGTTGCTGGGGAATACGGTTTTGAAATTACTAAGTAGTGTGTGCTTTACTTTACGTTTATTCTATTCCATCACACATTGCTTGTTTTGCTTGGTGTTGATAGGAAAACATGTCTGATTCTGGCGATGACGTAGAGACAGAACTAGCAGAGAATCCCTTCGCAGACATCGAAGAGTACATTGAGGATAAAAATACTATTGTACCTCCTGCTGTCTGTGCTGCAACGTTCAAAGTGGAACACGATTTAATCCTTATGCTCAAAGCTGAGGGAATCTTCAGAAATTCCACCGATGATGATACAACACAACACCTTAGAAACTTCTTGGGTGTATGTGCAATTCACAAGCAAAACCATGTCTCTGATGATGCCTTGAGGTTGAGATTCTTCAAGTATTCTCTTGCTGGGGATGCAAGGAGATTGCTCCAGAATCTACCACCAAACTCTATCCATTCTTGGCCCAAACTTGTCCGGGCATTCCTGTCTAAGTGGTTCCCGCAAAGTAAAAAGTCTGAGCTGCGGGATAAAATCTTCTTATTCAACCAAACACAAGGAGAACAATTGCATGAGGCATGGGACCGTTTCAAATTATATTTGGTGAGGTCTCCAAACAATGGTTTCCCGGATTCCATGCTATTGAAAAAATTCTATATGGGTTTGGATCCTATAAACCAAGCTATAGCCAAGAATGCAGCTGACGGATACTTCATGGATAAATCATTCGCAAGGGTGACACAAATCCTTGACAAAATGGCACAACACAATCAAGCATGGAATTCCGAAGACACCTCAGGTGGGGTTGCATATGGTTCTCCTTCCTTGACCAACTTGATCAAGGAGAATCAAGAGAGGGATCAAATAATTGCAGGGTTGGCCACAAGTGTAAATGTGTTGACAAAAATGTTCACAGAAAATCAAACAAAAAAGGTGAATGTAGTCAAGGATGTGCAATCCATCTCCAATAAAGAGTTTGAAGAAGATAACTACATCAAAAACCCTCAAGGAGGGTATCAAAGACAGCATTATCAAGGTCAAGGACAACAAAGTCAATGGTGGCCAAACCCGCAAGGGCAAGGCAACTAACAATGGAGAAATGACCAAGGTGGCTCAAACCAAGGAAATTGGAACAACAACAACAACTTTTCTAACTGGAGTTCAAACCCCTATGTTCCTCCAAAGGGTCAATATTCGAACCAAGGGTCCTCTAGTGAATCCAAGTTGGAAGCTATGCTTGAGTGAGTGTTGCAAAATCAAGAAAAATCCAATGCTTCCATGAGGAGCATGACCGAGGTTGTTGGATCTTATACCGCCTCCATCCAAAAATTGGAGATGCAAATGAGAGACCTCTCCAAAGAGCAAAATCCAAAACAAAAGGGAACACTCCCTAGTGACACGGTTGCAAATCCAAGAGGTAGTGCGAGTGGTCCAACTTCTCACATCATGACAATCACTATTAGGATTGGGAAAGTGCTACACGAAGAGGGTGAACAAACGATTGAAGAAGAAGAGTCCGAACAAAGGGTTGAGGTTGAAGAGCCAAGTGTTGTCGAGGTTGAAAAGATTCCGGAGGAGTTGAAAGTGAAAAGAGAGAACCGAGAAGAGGTGAAGAAAAAAGTGAAAGAGACACCTAAAGCTCTTCCACCTAATCCTAGACCTCCTCCCCCATTTCCTCAAAGGCTCGTAAGAAAGATTGATGATAGCAAACTTGAAAAATTCTACAACATCCTCAAGCAATTAACGGTGAATATTCCTTTTGTGGAAGCTTTTCAAGAGATGCCGGTGTTTCCTTAATATTTAAAGGATTTTATCACTAAAAATAAGACCACAAAGAATGAGGTGGTGAACATGACTCATAGGGTTAGCTCTATTATTGCCACAACCCCTGTCCAAAAAAAAAGAGGACCCGGGAGCCTTTACTATTCCATGCACTATCGGGGCACGTGAATTTGCAAGAGCCCTTTGTGACAATGGGGCTAGAATTAACTTGATTCCACTTGCCATTTATAATCAAGCGGGATTAGGAATGCCAAGGCCAACAAGCATGAGATTACAAATGGCTGATCGTTCCATTAAGCGACCGATAGGAATTGTTGATGATGTGATTGTGAAAGTTGGAAAATTCCATTTGCCCGCTGACTTTGTAATTCTTGATTGTGCGGTTGATAAAGAAATCCCCTATCATTTTGGGGAGACCGTTCCTGGCCACGGGAAGAGCACTCATGGATTCAGAGCGGAATGAAATTAAATTCCGGGTGAATGATGAAGAAGTCACATTTCAAGCAAGCAAGGGTATGAAGTTACCCCATGAGTATGAGAGCATTTCAGTGATAGATGTTGTTGATGAGGTGGAAGATGTCGTCGAATTGAAAATGGAAGAACAATGCCTTGGTGAGGCGTTGGCGGCTATCTTGGAAAATTTTGATGGTAAAGACATGGATGGGTACATGGAGTCGGTAAATGCATTGGAGGGTCTTGGATCCTACACTTATACTCCGGCAAAGCTTTCTCTTGACTTGGAAAATCGGCCCCCTCCCTCACAAAGCCATCAATCATTGATCCACCACAACTAGAGCTCAAGCCACATCTCCCGTATCTAAGGTATAAATTTCTTGGCTCTAATGATACTTTACCCGTAATTGTTTCATCTTTGTTGAACGATGTGCAGGTAGAGCAATTGTTGGAAGTCTTGAAAGAGCATAGACAAGCCATTGGCTGGACAATTGCGGACATCCAAGGGATTCCCACAGGAATTTGTGAACAAAGAACTAATTAGAGAGTGACACGAAGCCAAGTGTGGAGCATCAACGATGGTTGAATCCATCAATGCAAGAGGTGGTAAAGAAAGAAATCATCAAGTGGTTGGATGCCGGGGTGGTCTACCCTATTGCCGATAGTTCTTGGGTGAGCCCGGTGCAATGTGTGCCGAAAAAGGGAGGCATGACTGTAATTGAAAATGATAAAAATGAGCTCATCCCTACAAGAACGGTGACCGGTTGGAGGGTGTGCATGGATTATCGGAAGCTCAATAGTGCAACATGCAAAGACCATTTCCCTATGCCTTTTATCGTTCAAATGCTTGATCGGCTAGCGGGAAGGTCATTCTATTGTTTCCTTGATGGATATTCCGGCTACAACCAAATCAACATCGCATTGGAGGATCAAGAGAAAACAACATTCACTTGCCCCTATGGAACTTTCGCCTTTAGTCGGATGCCATTTGGTTTGTGTAATGCTCCGGCTACTTTTCAAAGATGCATGATGTCCATTTTCTCCGACATGGTGGAGGATTTTCTAGAGGTCTTCATGGATGACTTCTCGGTAGTACGTGACTCTTTTGAGCGTTGTCTTAACAATCTTAGACAAGTGTTTAAGAGATGTGAGGAAACCAACCTTGTTCTAAATTGGGAGAAATGCCATTTCATGGTAGATGAAGGCATCGTATTGCGGCATAAAATTTCAAAGCATGGCATTGAGGTTGACCGGGCTAAGATCGAGATTATTTCCAAGCTTCCTCCACCTACTTCTGTAAAGGGTGTTAGAAGTTTCTTGGGGCATGTCGAATTTTATAGGTGGTTCATCAAGGATTTTTCCAAGATTGAAAATCCTATGTGCAAACTCCTTGAGAAGGACGCCAAATTTGTGTTTGATGACAAATGCCTTAAAGCTTTTGATGAATTGAAGCTAAGGATCACCATGGCACCTATTATTGTCACACCCGATTGGTCTCTTCCTTTCGAGCTCATGTGTGACGCTAGTGGTGTAGCTATTGGAGCAATGCTTGGCCAACGTCATAACAAGGTTCTCCACCCGGTCTATTATGCAAGCAAGACACTCAATGTGGCGCAAATGAATTACACAGTGACTGAACAAGAGATTCTTGCCATTGTTTATGCCTTTGAGAAGTTCCGGGCTTATTTGTTGGGATCCAAAGTGATAGTATACACGGATCATGCTGCTCTTCGCTATCTTATGGCAAAGAAGGATGCAAAGCTGCGGTTGATTCGATGGGTTTTATTGTTGCAAGAGTTTGACTTTGAGGTCAAGGATCGCAAGGGAACTCAAAATCAAGTAGCGGATCACTTATCAAGGCTTGAGGAAGCAGGGAGACAAAAGGGGGATCTTGAAATCAATGATGCATTCCCGGATGAACATATCTTGGCACTATCTAGCACTTTTTCTCCATGGTATGCCGACATTGCTAACTATTTGGTGAATGACCTTATTTCGGAGGGGTTGGAGTCTTATCAAAAGAAGAAGTTTTTGAGAGATTGTCGGCAATATTATTGGGAAGAGCCATACTTGTTCCGTGTTTTTGCCGACAACATCATCCGAAGATGTGTTCCCGAAGAAGAAGTTATGCCTATTCTAAAATCATGCCTTGACTCGCCGGTTGGGGGTAATCATGGTGGAGATTGGACGACGGCTAAGGTTCTTGAATGTGGTTATTATTGGCCTTCCATCTATCATGAAAGCCAATGAAATGGTCAAGGCTTGCGACCAATGTCAACGACAAGGTTCAATCTCCAAGAGGCATGAAATGCCAATGCACTTTGTGATGGAGATAGAGATCTTCGACGTGTGAGAAATCGACTTCATGGGTCCCTTTGTAAGTTCTTGCGGGATGAAATATATCTTGGTAGTTGTGGACTACGTGTCCAAATGGGTTGAAGCAGTTGCCTTACCAAACAATGAGGCAAAGAGTGTGACGGCCTTCTTGAAGAAAAACATATTCACTCGGTTTGGCACTCCTAGAGCCATTCTTAGTGACGGTGGATCTCATTTCTGTAACAAGGCTTTCTCAGGGCTACTTGAAAGGTATGGTGTCAAGCGCAAGGTGGCCACACCTTATCATCCACAGTTAAGTGGTCAAGTTGAGGTTTCAACCGGGAGATCAAAAGCATTCTAGCAAAAACTGTTAACGCAAATAGGACTGACTGGTCAAGAAAGCTAGATGATACATTGTGGGCATACCGCATGACATACAAGACTCTTATGGGTACTTCTCCTTATCGGCTAGTCTTTGGTAAAGCATGTCATCTACCCGTGGAATTGGAACACAAAGCTATGTGGATGTTGAAAAGGCTGAACTTAGACTGGGATGAAACTGCAAATTTAAGGTTAACACAACTCAATGAAATGGAGGAATTTCGGTTCCATGGTTATGAAAGTGAAGTTGTGTACAAAGAACGGATGAAGTATGTCCATGACAAGAAGATCTTGAAAAGAGAGTTCAAGACAGGTGATTTGGTCTTGCTCTTTAACTCAAGGCTAATATTGTTTTCGGGCAAGCTTAGATCAAAATGGTCCGGTCCATTCAAAGTGGTCAATGTCTCTCTTTATGGAGCGGTGAGATTAGAATCAACAAATGGGTCCCGGACATTCAAGGTAAATGGCCAACGCATCAAGCACTACTTAGGCACTGATGGAGAAAAACATTTGGTGGAGCAGCTGGCTCTCAAAGATGGTCCATGTCCGACCATTGAGTGAAACCAAAGGAACATCAACTTCGTCGTGCCGCGACGTTAAATCAAGCACTTCATGGGAGGCAACCCATGTGTGGTAACACTCTTTTGTTCTTTGAATTTTCAGTTTTTGATAGATAGATTTATTTGAACAATTTAAAGTGTGTGTTAGAGTGCAGGGGGTTCAAAAGATCACAACACTTGGTAGGGATGCATAAAAAAGGGAAGAAAAACCACCATGTGAAGTTTGCTGCACAGATGCAGCCGCATTTTCACTATGCGGGCCGCATTTTTATCGCAAACACAAGCAGAAGATTTGGTTCAAATCGGGGGTGAAAATGCGATGAGTTGGTGCACTCTGCGGACCGCATTTCACTTATGCGACCGCATTGTGCACTGCAAATGTCACCCTTCAGCAGGTCGCCCAACCCCACCGCATAACACATATGTGGTCGCATTATGTGTTATGCGGTGCCCTACCTACCGCAGAGTTAGCATGGTAAGTTATCGCACTTCTCTCATCTCTCACTCGCTTAAAACAAAAAAAGGGGGGGAAAGCACGAACATCAATCGAACCGTGCAAGCTCAAATCGTTTAAGACCAAAGGATTTGCTTTGTTCCACTCATAAAACCTTGCTGGTATGTACCCGTTCCTCCATCGTCTTGATTACGAACCACTGTGTAGTTGATGATTTTCATTCATCCCTGTTGCAAAAATGTGTCATATGATGCTATGTGTAGTTACTTCTCCATAGTTAATTGATCATGGGTTGAAAATGATTTGGGGAAATGGGTGGAAAGAAGTAGGTCCGCCATTGTTGAAATTTTGGTTGAACCGTGTAGACGAAGGCATCTGCGGCTCGCATAGTGGAAATGTGGTTCTCATTTTGGCCGCAAACCGAACCTTAGGTCTTTTGATGAAGATGGTGAAATGCGGACCGCAAATCCACCGCAGAGCTACACAGACCTCCCAGTTTTGAACATGATATTTTGTGGTTGTTCTGCGATCGCATTATCTACTTTGGGGTGAGATATGCGATCACATTTTGTAATATATGTTCTGGGCAAGTCCAGTCTGCGATGGTTATGCGATCCACATTGTGTTTTTGCGATGGCATACTTGACCCAGATTGAGACTCACTTAAGACTAACAGATCTGCGACAATTCTGCGGTCCGCATTGTGGTTTTGCAACCGCAGATCAGGTCGCATTTTGAGTTTTTATTTTAATTCTTCTGTGTTTTCTCTCACTGTGCGTATTGTGTCACTCACATCTCACCTTTGTGCAGATATGACTCCTAAACAAAAGCATGTTGCCTCAACCCAAAAAAGGGCATCCTCCATCCGTTACAAGGCACAAGCAAAGCGATCAAGGACGGAGTCTGATGAACCACACCCCTCCCAGTATGATGAGGAGGTGCTCTTGCCTGAGGTTGACCTAGTGGCTGAGGCAATAAGGAAACAAGGAGATGAATACCAGCTCTGATGGGGGGTAGAAGGATCCAGTCAAAAGTATAGAGAAGGGCTCGTCAAGCGAAAACTCCTGCCCGAGAAGCAATTGAGCCTAAATGGGTTGAAAGAAAAGTATCCCCATATATTGGAGAACATAAAGAAGAGAAGATAGGAGTCCTTCACTGAGCCACCTGCTGAGTTTAATAAATCCCTTGTTCGAGAGTTTTACGCGTCATATAGGGCCTCCAGGACCAAGCACCATAAACGCAATAGAGCTTTCACGGATGAAGTGCTTGTTCGGGGGAAAACTGTCTTCTGCACCATCAAGGCCATCAATAAATTATACGTCCCAGGTTGGAGTACAGGCCCAGCTAAGTATGATGAAAAATTTAAGAACAGGGAAAGTGAGCGAGGGTGGATTGTATCCGAATAGCAAAGGGGACTCCTGTTTGGATCAACCCCGGGCAAAAGACCTACAAAGAGAGTTTTTCAAGAGAGGGTCGTTTCTGGCTCAGCTTTCTTACCTCTAGATTGATACCAACCCAAAATGAGACTGAAATAGCTATTGAGAAGGCTCTTCTCATCGCATGTATCATGAGTGGTATCAAGATAAATATTGGAGCTGTGATATTTCAAGAGATAGGGATTCGGGCAACACAGTATGCTACTTCACTTCCGTTCCCTTCTTTAATCACAACCCTATGCAAAGCCGTGCAAGTTCCTGTCGATGAGCACAAAGACAAGACCGGAAAGGAAACACAGGTCATTGATATCACCAGACTTAGTGATGCTGTTATCCCACCCATGGTTCCAGTTCAGGAGCAGACTACTGAAGAGCCTTCGGACTCCCAGTCCACTGTAACCCTTCAGGTTACTGTGGCAGCATCTTCCATATCAGAGCCTGCTTCTAAATCCACCATTGTCCAGCCTGCTACGGCCATTCCTGCTGTCTCAAAGCTTGGTCTATTGGCTCAGCATGCCAATGCCAAGGTAGACCAGCTTTTGAAGACCTTTCCAAATCTCATAAAACAAGCCCTGATCCGATGCAAGCCTCCGTGGAAGCCCTTCAACAGCAGCAGTCAAAATATGAGGATCGTTTGCAGCAACTAGAGTTGAGGGTGGAAAAGATAGAGCAGGGGGAAGTTAGTGGATTTCCTGGACTCAAGGAGGAGGTTGCTTCTATGAAGACCGAGCTCCAAAAGATGCAGAACTTGGAGTTCTATCTATCATCCCTCCTTCCCACATATGGTGACCAAGTTACTGGCACATCACATCCAGACTTAGGTCTTGATTTCTCCGCACTGATGACTGATATTTCCCCTCCTCTAGCCCACATTGTGATCCATTTTGGGGAGGAGTCCGAGGTTCTGGTAAGTTAGAGGATGAGGAGGAACATGAGGGCGAGGATGAGGAAACTTTTGGATATTCAAGCAATGATGGCCCTCAGGATAAAGGAAAGCATATTGCGGATGCTTCTGTCGAGGATGCTATTAATAAGGATGCTGCTATTGAAGAAGTGGAGCAAGCAGATATGTAGAGAGCGATCCAGCAGTCTCTAGTAGACTTGGCCACCCCTACAGCTCCATCAGCCGCCCTGCCATCAGTGGGCGAGTCTAGCAGCTCACAGGCGCCAACACCAGCACCAGCACCAGCCCTAGCTCCAACTCCTGCTCTGGACCATCCTGAGAGCACTACTCCATCAGTATAGGTCACTCCTCAGACCGAGCTCTCATCGGTCCTAGCTTCAACATCCGAGGGTGACCCCTCCAGCACTCAGCCAGCTACCGACTCCCAAAGCACTTAGTGTGCCACAGGGAGCCCCCTCAAACTCATATCTCTGTTCTTATGCATTGGGGACAATGCATGCTTTTAGTTGGGGGGAGGGTAGCATTGTAGATATTTTTGTGACATAGGAAACTGTTGTACATATGCATGTCCTTATGTCATAATCAAACTCATGTACTCCTGTGTATTTTGTATTCTGTATATATTAGTATGATTTTGGTACATGAGTTGTATTGTGTAGTTCGTGATGATGTTAATATTAGTGTTTGTTTTGTGTTCATATTAGTGTTGTGTGAATATGATACCATTTTCCATATAAAAGAAAAGTAACAAAACCAAGTAGATAGTAATTAGTAATCAATTCCCCTTGGCGTTTCTTCTCCCGGTTCTTTTCCAAGAGAGTAATAGTAGAATCAAGATAGTAGAATGAATCGTATTGACCGGTTTGGTGTAATTGCCTAGTATCAGGCGTGTGTGTGTACATATATATATATATAAAGAGATCAATTGTGTGAACATGTGACTATAATGAAAGCTTTGAGTACCAAGTGTTGACTCGAAAGCATCAAACATTGTAAGTGAAACAGTTCATGTGCCATGTGTGTGTGAGTTCTCTGTGTGTATATAATTCTTGTGTTTACTTTGATCATCCAGAACTTGCCCGGTTGGTTTTTCAATTCTAATGATATTATGTTTGGTTGGAGGAATGATCTTAGGCATTCTTTGTTGTATTTGCAAGACCTCTTTAGCCTTTCAAGCTGACCTTTGCATAACTAATATCACTAGTACCCAATTTGAGCCTTTAAACCTTTTCTTTGGCCAACTCATTACAAACCTTTCCCCTTTTGTAAATAATTCCCTCTCTTGAACCCGTCCCTCCTTGAACATTGAGAATGAGGCTAAAAGCCTAAGTTGGGGGTAGTGTTACAGTGGAGATTGGTAAGGTTGTACGTTGAGTGTAGGACCACATGCATCAAAGGTA
>MU712241.1:0-10568 GCA_026770625.1 Nicotiana glauca | reverse complement strand
TGTGAGTAGTGTTCAAGGAGGGTGAAGTCACTTGTACCCAAATGTTTATCCAACCCTTCCCTAAACCTATATTACAAGCTTAAAAAGTCCTTATGGGACCTCCAACCGAACATTCTTGAAAAAACGATGAATTAAAATAAGGGCAAGCCTATGGTATGAAATGTTGTAACACTTGAAGTTCTTTCGGAGAGTGAGTGTATTTGTGAATTTTCCCTTTTTTTTTTGTTGTCCTTGTAAATATTGTGATTTTGGGACCTTCTTTCTAGTGAGGGTGCATGAAATGTGGAGTTAAACAAAAGTTGAGCTCTTGAGTCAAATGCAGTTGCACTCAGCTGAGGGTAACATTTTGTCGCAATGTCTGAGGCTTAAGGTTCACGAGTTGATTAGTTTTCCTTGTATATAATGTCGGTTCAGGAAGGGTAAGCAATTGAAAATGCATGCTTGGAGTACTAGCAACGAACACCACCCGTGGTCATTACTGTTTCATGTTTTGTAAATGAAGTCTAGAATAGGCTAAGGTTGTTTTAGTTGCTTAAGGACAGGCAATAGTTTAAGTTGGGGGTGTTGATATGCCGGAGAATTTAGGTACATTTCAATACTAATTGCTTAGATTGTGGCTTGTTTTAATGCAATTATTTCCTTTACTTATGTAGTTTTGGTGTTTCTGCAGTACATAGGGACTAAAGACCCAAGAGCATGGAAATGGAAGCAAAAAGACAAGAAAAGAGCAAAATGTAGCAAAAATATTGGTTTTGCGACACACTATGCGATCTCAGATCATAGATGGGAGCTGTAGAATGCACACTCAAATCGCAGACAAACGCAGAGCTCTAGGTAAATCTCAAGTCAAGAATGAGGTCCATTATGAGACCGCAGAACCTGTCTGCGAGCCGCAGAGTGGACCGCAAATCAATCACGAAGGTCGCTGAAGGACGAAGATGCGATGCAAAATGCGATCGCATTTCTTTAATGTGAATCGCATAATTGGAAGGTGATGAAGATCTGAAAATAGGCTTTTAGTCTGCAATGGGGAAGTTTAAGATGCGGACCGCATGTACGCTTTGTGACGAGAATGCGGTCACATTTCTGACCTGAAAGGGTATTTATGTCCGTTTTCTGTCCGAATTTTCAGTGCACTATAAATAGATTTATGATGGTTTTGTGGGAGACTCGTCTAGTATTTTCACTTCATTACAAGACATTAATATTCCTCACCTTTGTAAGCTTTTGGGTGAAGATTCTCTACTTCGTAAGATTTTATGACATTAAATACTCTTTGGATTTTGTATTGTAGCATGAGTAGCTAACTTTAAATACTAAGGTTGTTGACCCTAAATGAGTGTTATGTTAATGGGTGTTTAATATTGAATATATATATATATAATGGTTGGTTGATATTTACTTATTTCTCGTGCTTCATTTATTGTTGGTGGTTGAAAACATTAACAAGTACCATTAAATTCTACCTTTCTTTGTAAAGTGGGTTAGAATTTGGTAGAAGTAAATATCAAAGACTCAAGGCTTTAAACCTTATTTAATAAAATCGCTTAGGGATAAGTGGGTTTTATTTGGCATATATTGATTTTTATTCATTGCAACTCTTTTACATTTGTGAAAATTATAAAGAGGAAATACTACCCAACTATTGGAAAATATTGGGTAGTCACTTAGGCATCATTTGCATATCAAAAGGACCGACCATTAGAAATATATCATATTAACACCGATAGCATTACATTTCATTAAATGGGACACAACCTTGGTTTCTTTAATCCTTTTAATTACATCTTCAATATTCCAACTAGTTATTATTTCAAAACAAACTCAATTCATACTCTTGTGACTATTAATCCACACTCTTGTTACCGTTAATTGGATAGAATTACGACTTTAGTCGAGCAACACACTATTCTAGTAACCTTTTCACACCTATTGCCTGTGGGATTCGACCCCAACCTTGTTGGGTTATTATATTTGACATCGACCGTGTTACATATTTGACATACGACTTTAGTCGAGCAACACATTATTCTATTAACCTTTTCACACCTATTCCCTGTGGGATTCGACCCCAACCTTGTTGGGTTATTATATTTGACATCGACCGTGTTACATAAATTATAAAAGTGTAATTTGAGCATATCAGTATGAAAAAAGGTGGATAAAGATAATTTTTTAACACCTAAGAAAATTATTGATAAATTTAGACAATTGAAAAAATTTAAATTGTCACGATCCTAGTTCGCCCTCTGTGAATTGTCGTGACGGCACCTAGTCTCTACGACTAGGTAAGCCTAACAAGTGTGGAAATAAATCAAAACTAGAAGAAATATAAATCTAAAACCAAGAATAACTAAAAAGGAACGGTATATAGAATGCCGCTCAGCATATACATCACTATAACTCAAGACTTCAACATCACTGTCTCAAAACTCGGAAACTCATGGGAACACAAGCTAGAAGAAAATACAGTAAAGTGCTCAAATCTCCAGAGGGTCTACATCAACAGTACGATAGAAGGGCTAACACTACAAGATAGAATAAAGATGGAGACTCTTCCGTCTGCGGACGCGACAGATGTACCTCGAAGTCTCCTAGAAGCTCTCCCTGCCTCAAGGATGGTAAACCTGTGTAGAAGTACCTAGACCTGCACATGAAAAACATGCATAGAAAGGGCATGAGTACAACACAACGGTACTCAATAAGTGTTAAGCCTAACCTCGATTAGGTTCATGGCCCTACTGAGGTAAATAATAATAAAAATGACAGGATAAGATAAAACAATATAACTGAGAATCTATAGCAAGAGTCTATACAAGATAATAAGAATACAGTATCGGAGAACAAAAATAAGGGAAGAACACAAGGAAATGCCGCTCGCAGCAAGGATAATAATTGGGGATCTCTTAGTATCCCGAGGATCTCTTGGTATCCTCAATGTACACACTAGGGATCTCTTGTTATCCTCAATATATATGTATGCCAGAGATATCTTGGTATCCCGAGGATCTCTTGGTATCCTTAATATAAATGCTAAGGATCTCTTGGTATCTCGAGGATCTCTCGGTATCCTCAATACACATGCCAAGTATCTCTTGGTATCCTGCACCTCAGTCTAAATCATATATCCATACAGGGGTTCTCCCGGAATGTCGTCCCGTAGTCCCAATTTAAAATACATAACATCAACACAAGAATATTAAATTAAATGCCAACTTCGTATAAGTAAACAACCAATTCTAGCCTAACGTGATTCACGTAATGCGATTAAGGCAGTTTAAGAAAATAGGCAATTTAAGTCAACTAAACATGCTCTTCTAACTAACAACAGACTAGGTTTGCAAATACAGTAAAACAGGAAAGGAAACATGCTAAGGAATACTTTAAGAAAAACATATTTTTCAACAATTTGCACAAGTACGCGCTCGTCACCTCACGCATAAAGCAATTCAGTTACCAAATACACCAATCCTAAGGGGAAGGTCCCCCACACAAGGTTAGACAAGCAACTTACCCCGAACCTGCTCAAAATCAACTAGAAACCACGTTCTTGCCATGAGTATCCGACTCCAAATGGCCCAAATCTATTAAATTCAATTGAATATTGTAAATAACACCTCAAGTAACTGATTCTATAATTAAATTCTAAGCTAATACGTGAATTTATGTAAAATGACCAAAATGCCTCTCGGGCCCCTGTCTCGGAATCGGGTAAAACTTATATTTTCAGAATAATCACACTCACACGAGTCTATTCATATAAAAATATCTCAAATCGGATGTCAACAACCCAATCAAAACCCAATAATTCAGTTTATGAAGTTTTTCCAAATTTTCCCAAATTTCTCCAACAAATTCGACATTTAAGGGCTATATTCAAGTTAGGAATCATGAAAATTGATCTTAGTTGGTTAGAGATCACTTACCCAAGTTGCCCAGGTACAAAAGTCTTCTAAAATCGCCACTCCCGAGCTCCCAAAATCGGAAATTTTGAAATAAGCTTAAACCCTCGAATTGGGACATTTAATAATCTGCCCAGGTATATTGTACATCGCGATCGCGAAGAAGAAATTGGGCTACTAAGCCATCGGATCAGTTTCTACTACGCGAACACGAAGTGGCACTTGCGAACACGAAGAGGAATTGGGCAGTACTATGCAATCGCGGGTCAAGGGATGCGATCGAGAAGAAGGAATTAGGGCTCCCTCCGGAATTACTCTATGCGATCGCGATAAAGAAAAGTCTGCAACACCTGAACCTGAATTTCTGCAACTTTTTAACAACTCATAATGACCCGTTGAGCATCCGAAACACACTCGAGACCCTCGGGACCTCAACCAAACCTACGAACATAACCCATAACATCATTCAAACTTGTTCCAATCTTTGAAACTCTCAAAACAACATCAAAATACCTATTTTTCATCGGATTCAACCTTAACAATTTCAAAAACTCTAAAAACTGTCTACTGAACCTCGTCCGAATGACCTGAAACTTTGCACGCACATCCCAGATGACATAACGGAACTACTGCAACTCTCGAAATTCCATTCCGACCCTCGGATCAAAATCTCACTATCGAACCGGAAACTTCCAAAATTCAACCTTCGGCATTTCCAGCCTAAATTAGCTACGGACCTCCAAAACACATTCCGAACACGCTCCCAACCTCGAAATCACCTAACAAAGCTAACGGAACCATTAGTTTTCCATCCTGAGGCCGTCTTCACACTGTTCAGACTATGATAAATTTTCCAACACTTACAGCTCTCATTTAGGGACTAAGTGTCCCAAAACTCTCCGAAACTTAGAACCGAACGTCCCGGCAAATCAAAATAGCAGAAATGAACTTGGAAAAAGCAGTTAATAGGGGATCGGGACGTAAATTCTTAAGACGACTGGTCGGGTCGTCACATAAACGGTATAACATACGTATAAAAATATATATTTTCAGAATAAGAAAATATATATTTATGTTCTACTAGAATAGAAGTAGTATCGAAATATTAAGCCAATTGACAAATTAATAAAAACTCACATTACTAAATGTATAGTATTAAGTACTTGCTAATTTAATAAAGAATAAACAAGGAATAAACGATTTATTTGATTACTATAATTCTTTGTATCCTTTGATTTTGTATAGATTTTATAATATTTTTGTACATTATATTAAATAATAAAATAGTAACTAAGATTTATTAAAATAATATAATATATTTGATCATAATTCTATAAAATTATTCCGTCAAATTATCTGCGCATCGGACAGTTCAGACACTAGTTTAATAAATGGAATAAGAATTTAAGGAAAGTGACCTCCTTAGAGTTGGTTGCCAGAACCTCTTATAGCTTCCTTGAGTTATTTTCTTAACTAGTAGTCGTACCCGCACGATGCGCAGTAAATATTAAAAATAATATTTAAATTACATTATGATCAGGCTTGTTTGAACATAAGATCATATTGCTCTAATAAGTTTCAATTATCATCTTATTTTTCAATAGGATATACCTAATAATAAAATCTCTATTAAAGTAAAAAGATTTATATAGTCACCGAATAATTTTTTTATTATGTATTTTTTTTATTATATTATCAAATATTTAGTATTATTACATTGTTAATAGAAATTTTTATTAGGATATTACTTTGTTTAATATTTAATCGTATATCTACCTCGTCAGATAGGGGTAAGGTTTGCGTACACACACCTTTCCCAAATCCCACTTGTGGAATTATATTGGGTACGTTGTTGTTGTTGTAATATTTTATCATATATTTTATTACTCTTGAAATATTTTTTATTATTCTCAATAATATTGTCTGAATTTTAATGAATATAATTTCTATCAAATTGAAGGGACTTATATAGTCATCGAATAACTTTTTTATTCTGTATATTTCTTTATTATATTATCCAATTTTTAGTATATTACATTGTTAATAGAAATTCTTATTAGCATATTACTTTGTTTAATATTTTTATCTGCTACTTTTTTGTAATATAATTTTAAAAATAATTTTTGAATCTCCAAATTTGTAGGAGGTTTGTCTTAAAATATGACACTTAATAATTTTTTGTTATTATACTTGATATGTGAACGTCATGATACTGCTAAAGTTTAATTAGTTCAATAAGAGTAAATACAAAACATTCCACATAAAGAAAGATGGATATTACTGAAGAAATAAGACAAATCTACGAAGGATCTGGCCTAATTTTTGTATATATTGCAGTGCTAGAATTTTCATTCGAACGACAAAAGCGGATTATGGTTTTGATATGCCTGCAGAGAAATATAATTATTTCAGACAGGGCACGTGAAGCTGTGAAAAGTAGAATAACAGAAATTCATAATTGAGTTAAAAGGATATATTTTTAATTATACAAATAATTTGGACTTGATGTATATATTGTAGTTATAGAAGTCCTCTTTCCAACGACACAAATGGATTATCTATTCGACTTGTGTGCAGATAGATGTGATCTTTTTAGTCATAACACTTAAAGATGTGAAAATTAGAATTTCAAAAATTCATAATTGAATTAAAAAGCATGTATATATTAATTTACAAAGAATTTGGACCATAATATTTATATATTTTAGTTCCATAAGTCCTCTTTCGAATGGCACAAGTGGATCATGGTTTTGACGTTCCTGCAAAGACAAATAATTTTTTTAATATGGTCGCGCAAACCTGGAAAAATTATAATGATAGAAATTTAGAACTGAGCTCAAAATAATATATGTTTAAATATACAAATAATATAGACCTGGATTTTTTTATATTGCAATTGTAGAAGTCCTTTTTCCAACGACACAAGTGGATCGTGATTTCGATATTTGTATAGAGATATGTGATTTTCTTATCCAGGACAGACCCGTCGTCTCATGTGTTGTTGCTCTGTTTCCTCCATTTTATGCTTCTTCATGTTTCGTTATCGGTATGTGGTGTGTAAGATTTGATTTGGATTGGTTTTGATAAGAAATGAGATACTTAGTCTCTTAGAAGGAAGCTTGTTTTGGAAAAGTCAACCAGAAGTTGACCATATAGTTAGAGGGCTCGGATGTGAATTCTGGTGATTTGGTTAGTTTCGGGGCATGATTTATGACTTAGGAGCGCGATTGGAATTGAATTTTGAGGTCCGGTGTATAATTAGGCTTGAAATGGCGAAGTTAGAATTTTGGCGAATTCCGGTTGATAGGTGAGATTTTGATCCGGGGGATGGAACGGAATTCCGAGAGTTGCAGTAGCTCCGTTAGGTGATTTTGGATGTGGGGGTAAAATTTCAGGTCATTTGGAGGTGTTTTGGTCGTGTTTTTGATCGAATGTGAGTTTCGGAAGAATTTGATAAACTTAGGCTTGAATCCGTGGTGAATTGATGGTTTTTGTGTTTTTTGATGTGTTTTGATGATTGGAACAAGTTCGTATGATGTTTTTTGGTATGTTGGTGTTTTTGGTTGAGGTCCCGGGGGCCTCGGGGTGATTTCGGGTGATCAACGGATCATTTTTGGACTTGTGTGATTGTTGGTTTTCCAGCTGTGGAGTTGCAGAGAATTCCTTCTTCGCGTTCGGGTAGTATGTGTCGCGAACACGTAGAGTTAAGTTTGGAGGTCAGGATAATTTTCATCGCGTTCGCCTTGGGGCCATGCGTTCGCGTAGGTCTGAGGTCGTTGGTCTTCGCGTTCGCGTCTGGGACACGCGTTCGCGTAGAAGGAGTTTGGGGGCCCTGACCTTAGTGCATCGCGTCCGCGACTGGGGGGCTCGCGTTCGCGTAAGTGGATCTGGATGGCCATCGCGTTCGCAGTCATGGAGACGCGTTCGCGTAGGGGAGGCAGCCAAGGCATTGCGTTCGCGAGACGGGCTCCGCGTTCGCGAAGAGTAAAAGTGGCCCAGTGGATTTTTGGCCATCGCGAACGTGAGAGGACCATCGCGTTCACGAAGAAGAAATGTTATGCTGCGCAGAATGTTTTAAGGACATTTCATCCGCGAACCAAGTTCATTTTTCCACCATTTTGAGCGAGCTTGGGAGCCTTTGACGAGATTTCTGAAGGGTTTTGACGGGAATCGATTGGAGGTAAGTCTCATTACCTAGAAACGCTATATTATTGATGAATCCACCTTTAATTCTTGGAAAAATTGGATGAAAATTTGAAGAACTAGGGCTTGAGTTTTTGATATTTCAAATTGGAATTTGATAGGTCATTTGAACTCGGATTTGGGAGTTCTTGGTATGTATGAACTCGCGGCGAGACGAGAAATACGGTAATGTAAGTTTTGTAATTTTTCGAGAAGTGGGCCCGGGGCTCGGGTTTTGCTAATTTCGAGATTCTTGATATTTTTTGATTGTTTTCGATTGGGTGTTGTTCCCTTAGCATATTGTAATGTATTCGCTCTGATTTATGTTAGATTCAACACGCGTGGAGGCTAATTTGAGGGGAAAAGGCGTCGCGAGTGAGGAATTTCATCGGTTCAAGGTGAGTATACTTGTAAATGATATCCTGAGGGTTTGAAACCCCGGATTTGCATATCATAGTGCTGTATTGAGGTGGCTTACACTCCGGATAATGGGCGTGGGGTAGAGCATCGTTGGGGATTGTGACTTGTTTCGTCCCGCTTAATGAAATAACTATCTAATTGATTGAAGCTTAGTTGATATCCTTATAGAAATGGATTAATTGTCGCGATTGGGCCTTGGGATAACTGATTGGATCCTTTAGGGATTATTATTACTGTTTCCATAATACTTGGCATCTTAAATGATTTCAGTCCTGAGTTAAACTTTATTTTGAAATGTCCAGTTATACTTCTAAGGTTTTTAAAACTTAAACTACATATTTTAACGTTTAGAACTTAGAAACGTTATTTGAATATTGCCCTGGTGGCTTATGTGCATCTCTGGACTAAGCATGGATCGAGCTGCGCGCCGCAGCGGTGTGATATTGATATTGCACTAGGGCTGTAGGAGCCCCTCCGGAGTCTAAACCCCCATAGTGAGTGTGGGCACCCAAATGGATCGAGCTGCGTGCCGCAGCGGTTATGTGCATTGCATTCATGCATTGGTTCCTGTTTGTGCTATGTGGCATGACATTCAGCACTCTCATATCATTGGCATCCATGCTATTTCTTGTACTGTTACCAGATACCCTGGTGTTATTTGTTAATTGAGTGATGTGCCCGAGGGGCTGACTTATGTACGGACTTGCACTATCTCATTATGCATTCAATTGATTGACTGTTGGGAAAAGGATATTTTCAAAAGAGGTTTTTAACTGAGCCAGATATTTTCTAAAGGATTTTCACGGAATTATTATTTTCTCAAGGGTCGTACTGTCCTATATAGCATGATGGAGTGCTTTACGTGTTTTCTTACCGCTCAGTTATTATTTACTCTTATTACTCATTGAGTTGGAGTACTCACTTTACTCCCTGCACCTCGCATGTAGTTGCAGGTATTGTTCATCCGGTAGCGGGTTTTGAGCTGATTGAAGGTATCACTATTGTAGCGGAGTAAGGTGACCGGCAGCGTCCGCGACACCTGATTTTTCCCTTCTTTGATTTTAAATTTGATCCATGTAAATTACAGACTTTGTAGTTGTGTTCAGGCTTCTTTAGATGCTCGTGACTTGTGACACCCCGGTCGGGTTAAGTTGGGTTGTAAATACTGGTTATTATTGTCGTTAAGCTGTATTTATCTATTCATTTATATTTAATAATTGTTAAAGAGACTATTTGGGTTAGTTGGCTGGCCTTCTCTTCACGAGAAGCGCCATCATGACCGAGTTTGGAAATTGGGTCGTGACAAGTTGGTATTAGAGCCTAGGTTACTAGGTCTCACGAGTCATGAGCAGGTTTAATAGAGTCTCGCGGATCGGTATAGAGATGTCTGTATTTATCCTCGAGAGGCTGCAGAACCTTTAGGAAAACTTCACTTTCTTTGAATTCTTATCGTGCGTACTTGATTCAGCTTGAGATATAACTCTTGAAATTCCTTCCACACGTCTGTATGCGCACGTGAGCGCTCAGTATTGTATGTGCCTTGATGGCTTGTGATTCCTCGATCAAGGAGCGAGATGTGATCCCGTGAGTTTGATGTTGGGCCAGTCTAGAGGACTTGAGGCCGGATCTTGCCTATGGCTTGAGCACTGAGGTGCTGATTGTGTGAGCAAATGTTTTGAACTTATATGTTTAGTATTGTCCTTATTAGCCGGAATGGCGGTTAGATATCCATGTGATGAGTATGTTAGTAATGCGGGATGTATATATATATGACTTGGTAGTGACGAAGAAGTATGCTGGATAAAGATGAACTGTTAAGTGTTTGATTCCTATTATGATTCGATGTGTAGCCGAATGTGGGTGCGTGAAAAATATTTTCGTGTCTCCTAGTTGGGAAGTGAAGTACATTACGTGTGGCGGTATGGGTTAAGACTCGGGGAGACTAAATGGCTGTGTTATGTGTATGATGGTGGAAGGTGTGCTAAAATGCTAAATTGAGGCGAAGCAAGTGGGTTATCTCCTGCGGAGTGTTCTTAAGGGGTACGATTCTTATGTATATTGTTA
>MU712240.1:2706-36446 GCA_026770625.1 Nicotiana glauca | reverse complement strand
TTGTCCTTTAATTGGAAAAACTCCTTCCACCATGCCCCTCGCGGGGTGCGGTAGCGCCAAAAGGAGGTGTGACAAGGGTTATAATATTAACGAAATTCCTTTTAAAAAGGGCCTAAGATCACAATGCACCTTTGATGTTAGATGATAAGCTCAAACGAGCTAGGATCCTAACCTCGTCACTAATTTTTGGTTTACTTGTAATTCTTATACAAAATATTGAAGTGCTAAGGGTCCCGGAAATTTTATAAGAACTAAGGAAAGGCTTTATTGAGATATTTATGGCTAAAACTCCTTCTTTTACAAATTGAGCTATATTGGTAGCTGTGTTAATATGGTAAGATCAAAATTGAATTGTTGTGCTGATTGTTATTTCACTTGTGTTGGTGCTGCAATCTCATATGCATGGAAAGTATATATCAATATGATTAACATGTTATTCTTGATAACTTAAAGAAAGGTGGAAGGACTATGGATTATGAATCGAAATGCCTAGACCTTAAATTGAAATGGAAATTGCATATGTTGTGCCATTTATGAGAAATGTTATCTGTGCTTGCAATTTAAATTACTCTTGTGTACACCTTTTTTCCTAAACTACAAACCTAGCATTAAAATTGGGGATGATGTGAGATGTGTTCTAGTGCTGAATATATGATGTGACAGTTGTGGCCCAAAGTGCCTATGAAATGAGTTATGGGGAAACAAAGATCGAAATGAGATGATTGATGGAAAGGGAAATGCCTCATTAGGGCGGCTAGCCGAGTGGGACGAGATTGGATGTCGTGCTACGCACATCGTGGTAATGAATTTGTGATAGAAGTGAATGTCTCAAATGAGGCAACCGAGACGATTGGGTGAAGATCGGACTCCGATCAAGTTAGCGGTGCTAATGTGAACAATGATGAACAATATAAGATTCCCAAAAAGATAAAAGCTATGGAAACACAATGTGAAAATTGTATGCCTCCTATATTTGTAAATGTGTAGCCATTTAAAGTCCCCTTTAATTGTATTTATGATTGTTTTATTCTCATATGGAAGTTCTTTCTAACTAGATGGAATTTAGTTATACATACTAGTACTATTCCAAGGTACTAACGTCCCTTTTGCCATGGGCGCTACATTTGTTTAAATGAATGAAGTTGGCTCCATTGTGGATAGTGTTGATCGCGTGTAGTGGAGTACCTTCTTCCCGAAATCTTGGTGAGCCCCTTTATCCTTTAAGGGGTTATATTACACATCTTTTGTTGTAGACTCCAACTTTTGAGTTATAGTTGGGGCCGTGTTGCAGACACTGGCATGCTCGTCTTTTTACATCCTTAGAGGCACCGTAGACATATGTTGGGGTTATGTACGGGTGTTGAGGGATGTCCATGAACGATGTTGTAATTTTAAACTCATGTTATCTATAAATTGTAACTTATGGAATTTCGGAAAATAACTTTAACTGCTGTTTAAGTTTGTAATATAGAATGAACTACACTGTTGAATGTACTACCTTTCCTTGCCTAAATAAAAGGATACATGGTTACCCTGTTCATGATGAGTTGGGTAGGAAGTGTGTGATGAGGCTTGCTCGGTTGTTTTCACTCGATCGAGCGCTGGTCGCGCCTCCCGAGGTTGGGGCTTGACATCAATGCAATATGTAGTATGACACTCCTCGGAGAGGGGCTAGACGTGGTATTAACGCACCATTTATCATTTCCATATGTACCCTTTCCCACCCTGTGGAGTAATTAAAGCGAGGATTGGCCTCTGCCCCTATCGCATGTTGTTACCCTCCTTTTCCTATAATCCTGGAGGAGTTTAGGATTTCTATCTTTTGAGGGAGGTTCTAGACAGACCCTCAGGTTTAAAGGGAAAATACTAGGCGACAAATAAGAACATATAGTACTGCATTTTGGGGGCAAAAACACAGAAAACAGATAGAAGGCTCGGATATACCTCCACAAGTAATTCATATATACAATACAATTCATACACAGATAAGGTCCGCATTTGAACTCAGAATCTTAAAGCATGGTATCTAAGTGATTTTAAAACACAACAGAGGCAGATTTGATCTGTAATTCAAAAAAGGGTCCTAATAAGTTTTGCCTACTAATTTTAAACCAATTGATAATTAAGAAGCATACATAAAGAAGCATGTTTCCAATTTTGAAAAATTTAGCACCTAAGGCTTGCCTAGGCGTAAAACAGTGTTCCAGTTATCAGGGTTACTTAGAGAAGACTATTGAATTGTATTACTATACATGTTGTTCTAAATGTTCAGAATCCCAGAATTATTACCTGCTGGGTTAATCTATTTTTTTTTATCAATAATTAAACTTGTGATGCCTAAGCGGATGTGAATGCAATTATAAAGGCATGATATCTAATGCATAAAAAATGCAGAGTGATGTATATGCAGGACCTGAGCAATATTTTTTTTTCTAAATGCATAAGTGTTACATACTTTTAAAATATGTAGAAGATATGGAAATGACCTATTTATTAGCGTTGTTTTTATGCTAAGGCAGGATCTCTAAGTGTACATGGCAGCACATAAGATAATGGTAAAGTGTTAGTTATTAGCAAATTTTAACACATGATTTTATAAGGATGCACATGCTGAAACAATAAACATGGGACATAAGAGCATGATTTCTAATGCATGTATGAATCCTAAGCATGGTTTCTATTGCACAATTAGGAATATAAAACTAATAATATGTTTTCTACCCTTAGCAACTATAGCATGCATATTTACCCCATCAATTTTCACTATCCATCCGCAGAGAGTTTTTACAACAATTATTACAGACCGTTTGCATAAATTACATAATTGAAATAATAAAAGAAGACGTTATACTATACGGAGCTGACTAATAGGCCCAGAATCTCTAGAATACCTCAAATGCCATTGGTTCACAGTCTTTCATATGGTCTAGGTATGTCAGAGTTCCCTAAGGATCTCAAGGGATCCCGAGCAGTGCTTACACCTAGATTCATAACCAAATTGAGGAATTGCAGTGTGGAAGAGCCAGCATTAATGTGTCAGAGTTTGGAAGGAGCTCATAAGGGTCCCTTAGTGGTCATACATTAAGGGGGAAGAACCTAGACTTCTAAGAGTATATGTGAGAGTGCTTGAAATAGGTTTAACAGAGTTGAGTTGGAAACAATTTTGACAATGATTAGTTTGAAATAACTTCTGGAAAGCAATAAAAGAGTTTGCCTTAGTGAAAACCAGTTTGAAGAAGAAAAGAAATAGGACAATCAACAACTTAAAACCAAATCAGCATACATAGTTCAAACACAAACATGGAAAGGAGGAATTGGGGAAAAGTAGTTCATATATGAAAGAATATTTGCACACAGGTTAACACCAAAGAAGTACTACAGAACTTAAATAGTCACAGTAATAGTCTATCACAAAGTGTTCATGCTAGGAGCTTAACAACATTAGATTAAAGGGCGATAAACAGAGTTACACATAAGGTTTAGGGGGAAAGGTTTAGGATCATACAGTAACTAGGTGTCATGAACACATACTTATAATGTATTGGGGGTTAGGGTTATTGCGGAATAGTAGTAGAAAATGTAAGAAATCAATAGGCATGCTAAATTATAGGGAATGGGTAATCACATGGCAAAATAGGCATGCTAATCGCAAGGGAGACAGAAGAACCACAAGTAGAAGCATAAGAAAAACAAAAGGAAGTGCAATATAAATAGAGACATATTATTTTGGATGTTGTAAGTTAAACTGAAAACATACCAGTAAAAATGAGAGAATAAGTGCAGAATGAGAAGTGAAGAGCAATAAAATGAAGGGAAATATAGCAATAGTGTGTAGAGCAGTAGAGAAATGTAATCACTTAGTTTTGTCGTGCAGCCGGCTAAGAATCAAGTAAACAACAAGAGAAGCAAAAGAATATGTATGTGTCTGACAGAGAGTTCAGAACAGTGTAATTGTTTATCTCCTACGCTAAAAGGTGGGTAGAGTATTTATAGTTTAAGGACAGGCAGGAAAATAAGGTAATAAGTACTGACATAGCACAATTATTGAAATAACATAAATTAGAATCAATTAGAGACTCGAACTCCCTTCAATTAGGGAGTCATAGTTCAAACGGGTAAAAGTTGTATCAAATACGGAAAAAAATTACTTATAAGACTGATTTTACCGTAATAGGAGTAGTAAAAGCATGTAGCATATGATAAGAAATAAGTACATAATGTTTTCAAGTAAGGAAAGTACACGTTAAATAACTAACAATATATTTGTGCACATAAATAAGGTAGAGTACAATCTTAATTCTTAAAGTTAGTTCAAAGAATCACGAATGAGATTAAAAATCACATAGAAGCAGCACTAACTAAGGAAAGTATCACAAAAGTAAGGAAGCAATTCGAAAAATTAGTAAAAAATTACAAGGAAAATAGACAAAATCACAGATTCAAGGAAGATATCGTAGGTTTAAGGAGGCTACACAAAAATCAATATAAATTATTATGTGAACAATCAATAAAATAAATAGTCAGAACTGTTAAACAATAAACAAAATGTGTTGAACAAAATTAGAGAAACCCTAAGAACAAATTAGAGCAAGAAACACAAGAACATATAGAACATACAAAACTAGAATGTTCATGAGAGACATGCAAACTCATTGCAAATAGACTCAAACTTCAAATCGAACCCAAAAGTATTACGGTGTCTTAACAAAAATGAATCGAACAAAAGGAAAGACCCGAGTGATGTTTAAACATGCTAAAAATCACAAAGTAATTGCTAAAAAGCAGAAAGAAATCATTTTTGCAAAAGGATTTTGAAACCCTAGTTTGGAAAATGAGGAAATCGTTTGAAGCTAGGGTTTCTAGAAAAAACCCAAAGGAGGAGAAAAGAGCTTAAAATATGTAGAAATCTTAATTGAACGGTCCTAGGTGGCCGAAAAATATGGCATGAGAATGGAGATGAGAGTAGACTACCTCAGGGTCGCTTAAGAGCCTCCAACGGTGAGACATGTGTGAAAAACGGATCCATAAGGTCGATGAGAGGTGAAAACTTCATGGTTTTCGGTGCGGAGATGGCCGATGAGGCGAGAGATAGAGCTTAGGAGACGAAGGTTCTAGAGAGAGTTGAGAGGATCCAGAGAGACGGGTAAGAATTGAGATGGGGGGAAATGAGGGGGGGATAGTCGTTTAGGGGTTAATATGGTAAGTATTAATCTGGGCCGTTGATTTGAATTAATCAATGGCGTAGATCGAATGAGGGCTGGGCCAGGTAAGATTTTAAGTTGGGGTTGGGTAACTGGGAAAGTTTAATAGGTTAGGGGTCTGGGTAAATTAGGCTAGAATTTAAATTTGAAAATGGCTAGTTGTTAAAGACCACATAAGAATATATAAATAATTTACAAAAAAGGCTAATAATTATAAAAAATAAAATTGATTCTTAATAAACTAAATTAAAATGATTAATTAGTATTAAAAATATAAACATCTAATTATTGAAGTAAAAACATAGCACAAAATATATAATTAGGCCATAATTGCAAGCTCATTGCAATTATAACCAGATAGTGCCAATTTAGCTAATTTATGAAATATATTTGCTCTTAATAGGACGGAAAATAATATATTAAATCAAGCAATTATTTTGAAATAATTTTTAATGCAATTTATATTTAATTATTAGAGATAAAAATACTTGATAAATAAAAATGAATTAGTAAAAATATGAGGAAAATTATAGAAAAATTCCAATTGTTATGGAAACATAATATTGATGGTCTATATGCAAATTTAAAATAATTTGAGAAAAAATTGGGTATCAACCGTATTGGATCGGATGAATACAATAGGATATCAGCATGTCAGTCATCGAATGAAATCTGTAAAGCCCTGCAGACAACTCATGAAGGAACAACACATGTCAATCAATCCAAAATCGACATGCTTATAACTGAATACAAGCTCTTCAGAATGCAAGATGATGAATCTGTCCAAGAAATGCATACTCGGTTCACCTCCATCATTAATGAGCTTCACTCCCATGGTGAAACTATTCCAAGAAAAAAACTAGTTAGAAAGATCCCGAGCATGCTACCTAGTTCTTGGGAAAGCAAAGTGAACGCCATTATAGAGGTGAAGGACTTGTAGGAGCTAACTATTGATGAGCTTGTTGGCAACATAAAAACATATGAAATGAAGAAGAAGAAAGACAGTTAAAGAAGAGAGCCCAAGAAGGAGAAGAACGTGGTCCTGAAAACAGAAAACAACGAGTCAAGTGGTGAAGATGGTGATATGGCATACCTTACAAGAAGATTCCAGAAGATGGTTCGCAGTAATTGAGGTATTCCAAAAACGGAAAGTTCTAGCAAGCCAAAGAATTATGACCTCTGTCATAAATGGGGCAAGCCAGGACATTTCATCAAGAATTTACCTCTCCTAAAGAAGGATCAGTACAATGCCAACTCTAGCAAAGCAGCCAAAAGGAACATGATTCCTGACAGATGCTTCAATAGAAAAAATGCCACTGATAATGTTGTGAGACAAGCTCTTGCTACATGGAGAGATTCATCCAGCAAATCTGGAGAAGATGATGAACCATGTAACAACTCTCTAATGGTAGTGCAAAGTGAATCAACCGAGTACGATTCAATTTTTTCTTTGATGGCCCAGTCTCATGATGAAGATGACGATGAGGTAAATTTTCTAGATGTTCAAAGAAATCTAAAATCTTATTTTCCTAAGAAACTTTGTCTTTGGAAAATGTGCTAATCAATGCTTATCATAGTCTTATAAATGACATGGATGTCTTAACAGTTAAAATATGAGAAGCAAAACGGTCTGGAGATAACCTAGTAATAATTGCAGTTGAAATAAGAGAGTCAGTTGAGTACCTGAAGAAAAAAATAAATGTCTTAAAGAAAAGTATTGAAAATGTAGAACAAGAAAGATATGACCTTCTACTGATAGTAATGGATTTGAAGGAAACCATTAAGAAACCTACAATAGAAAGTAGGGCTAAAAATTATCAAAAAGGAAAGGAAGTTGCAAGCGAGACACACATTAAGCTTGAAAATGAGCTAAAGTCAGTGCAGTTTAGTCTGTATGTTGAGCTTGAGAAAAACAAACATGTCCAGGAAGAACTAGGTAGAGTGAAGAGTGATCTTGAAAGATCACTCAAATGGACCTGGTCATCTGCTGCTATCATTGCCATGTACTCCAGCAATGGGCGAAATGGGCAGGGGATTGGGTTTCAAAGGGAAAAGAGTCCTTACAACCATCATAGCAAGTGCGTTACTGTTATTGACAACTAGCTTTGCACCCAAAGCGGTAATAATGGGCACCTTAAAGAAAACTTTAAGGCCAGATGTCAGTCACAGTAGAAAAATAAATGCTTTGCTGAAAAAGTAACTACTAATAAAGAACCTAGTCCCTTATTTAAAATAAGCATAATGCCTGCATGGACCAAAAGTTCACTTATTCACTCCTTTCCTCATTACAAGGGAACCAAATTGGCTTGGGTTCTTAAATCTAACTCCTAATCTTTTTGTGTAGGGAACAACGAAAGGAAGCAGCCTACAATGGTACATATATAGTGGCTTCTCAAATTATATGACTAAAAGTACAAATGATTTCCTTTCACTAATGGCCCTCCAAGGAGGGAATGTATCCTTTGGGAATTGTAACAAGGGATACATTATGGGGGTTGGAGGGATTGGAAAGTCTCTCTCTCACTAAAAAAATGTGTACTATGTATATGGATTGAAGTACAACTTACTAAGCATTTTCCAAACTGTGAGAAGGGAAACAAGGTGGAATTAAGGTTAAAAATCTGTACAGTGACAAACCTAGTGACGGGTGAGGTGGTGCTATTGGAAAAAAGATACAAGAATATCTATGTAGCTGATTTTGAGTTGCTGAAGAATGGCGATTTAAGTTTCCTAAGCACTGTTAATGGTGATAATTATCTATGGCTCATGAGGCTAGATCACGCAAGCTTCACGCTGTTAAACAAATCAGTAAGGAAGGATCTGGTTCATGGTCTGCCCAAATCAGGCTTCAAGGATTACAAAGTGTGTGATGCATGTGTAAAAAGGAAGTAAGTCAGATCTTCGTTTAACCCCAAAAAGGAATTCAGCACCGCAAGGCCACTTGATCTCCTTCATATGGATCTGCGTAGACCTAAGAGGGTGATGGGCAAAGGAGGAAAGAAGTACATATTCATAATAGTTGATGACTATTCCAGATTAAACTAGACCTTGTTCCTCAGGACCAAGGATGAAACTTTTGAAATGTTTATTGCCTTTGTCAGAAAGATCCAAGTGAAGATAGATAATAAAGGAGCCTCCATCAAGTCTGATTATAGGACAGAGTTTGACAATGTCAAGTTCGATGAGTTCTGCATTGAAAATGGCTTCACTCACAATTTTACTACTCCAAGAACACCTTAGCAAAATGGTGTTGTGGAGAGGAAGAATAGAACTCTTGAAGACATGGCTAGAACAATGCTAATTGACAATGGTATCACAAAATATTTCTGGCAGAAGTTTTCAATACTGCGTGCTACTTGGTAAACAGATGCATGATTCGGTCCCTTCTGAACAAAACTCCATATGAACTGCTTAATAGAAGGAAGCCTAAGCAGACATATCTAAGAACTTTTAGGTGTAAATGCTTTGTTCATAACAATGAAAATGAAGCTCTTGGGATGTTCGATGCCCAAAGTGATAAATGAATCTTTCTGGGATACTCATTTGAAAGCAAAGCTTACAAGGTTTGCAACAAAAGAACTCAATGTGTAGAAGAAAGCATTTTTGTTATATTTGATGAAGCTCACCTCTCCTGTGAAAAGAACAGACATGTTGATCAAGATGGAGAGCCCTTATCTATGCCAGGTGAAAAAATTGAAATGGCAAATGGAAAGGTAGACATAATGAACCATGTCAAGGAATCCAGTGTAGAAGAAACAAATACATCTTGAACAATTAGAGAGGAACCTATTCCCATTATTACAATAACTGAAACTAAAAATAGAGTTGTTGATGCAATCCAAGGAACCCCACTCTATGAAGTAAGAAGCGCTCAAGAATCCCAGTCAGATGTGCCTGGTTCCTCTACTAATGAGACTTAGGAACCAAATTGGAGAGTTTGGAAATACATTAAGAAACAAAGCAAGGCTTATGGTTTAAGGATACAACGAGGAATAAGGGATTGATTATGGTGAAACATTTACCCTTGTTGCTCAAACGGAAGCCATTAGAATTCTAATTGCCTTTGCATCTCATATGGAGTTCACTCTATTCCAAATGGATGTCAAAAGTGCATTTCTAAATGGATATCTAAAAAAAGAAGTCTATGTCAAGCAGCCTCCTAGTTTTGAGTGGTACAAGCACTCTGATCACGTGTTTATACTAGATAACGCATTGTACGAGTTAAAACAGGCTCCTAAAGATTGGTATGAAAGGTTGTTAAATTTACTTCTGGAAAATATCTTTACAAGAGGGAAAATTGACAACACTCTTTTCCTAAAGAAAAAAGTGAGGAACCTACTCAATGTTTAGGTGTATGTCGATGATATCATCTTTGGAGCTACAACTAACTCTCTGCGAAGAATTTGTTAAACTCATGGGGAGTGAATTTTAGGTGAGTATGATAGGAGAACTGAATTTCTTCCTAGGACTTCAAGTGGAACAATCTAATAAGGGAACATTGATAAGCCAAAAAAAGTTATCAAGGAGTTGCTAAAAAGGTTTTATATTGAAGCCTTAAAAGTTATCGACACGCCCATTGCAACAGCTACTTGTCTAGACATGGATGAACCTGGTTCCTCTATAAACCAGACCATGTATAGAGGGATCATAGGGTCACTATTGTATCTCACTACAAGAATACCATGCATTATTTTTAGCGTGGGTCTCTGTGCAAGGTTTCAATCCAATCCAAAGGAATCCTATCTGAAAGCTGCCAAGAGAATACTAAGATATCTAAAAGGAACACAAGACCTAGTCCACTATTAACTTTTAGGGGACAACTTTAATCTTATTGGTATGCTTACGCTGATTATGATGGATATCGACAGGAAAAGAACGTCTAGGATGGCACACTTCCTAGGTTCCTTCTTAATCTCAAAGGTTACAAGGAAGCAGAACTCTGTGGCACTTTCAACTACAAAAGCTGAATATGTAGCAACTTCCTTTTATTGTGCTCAACTTCTGTGGATCAAACAACAATTGGAAAACTTTGGAGTATTCCCAGACCGTGTGACTCTTTTATCCGATAATACTAGTGCACTCAACATGGCAAAAAATCCAGTTCAACATAAGAGGACAAAGCACATTGATGTACGTCACCATTTCCTTAGAGGCAATGTTGAGAAAGGGCTTATATGCATTAAATCCTGCAGCATAAAAGACCAAATTGTAGATATATTTACCAAAGCCCTGACCACAGTTTACTTCAAGCAAAATTGTCTGGCATTGGGGTTTATAAAATCCAATTGAGAACCCGGTCCCTTAATGATTGGCTATGAAAGAAAGGTTCAGGTAAACTTAGCTAAAAGGCATTTTCTGGCAAAATTTAAATCATCTCAATACCGTCACAGGTAGACACACTTGATGATTATAGAGCAAATAAGCATTTAAAGTTGTGTACACTGGTAAAAAGGGCAAAGCTTACAGATAAGAGATCAGTCAGGGAACCTGGTTCTCCTGACCCAAGTTAGCAGGTTCTATCTTCTCTTATGCATTATTCTGAAGAATTAAGACAAGTGTCATACCATCAGCATGTTAGCTTTTAGTTGTCTATCTTTTTAAGCCACACTCCTCACAAGTTATAGATTAACCCATCTCCCTAAAACCTGCCTTAAACGGTTCAGGTAAAATTAGTTAAAGGTATTTTCTGGAAAAGTTTAACTCATCTCAAGACTGTTACAGGTAGACACACTTGATGATTATAGATAAAATAAGCATTTGAAGTTGTGTACACTGGTAAAAAGGGCAAAGCTTATAGATAAGAGATTAGTCAGGGAACCTGGTTCTCCTGGCCCAACTTAGCAGGTTCTATGTTCTCTCATGCATTATTCTGAAGAATTAAGACAAGTGCCATACCATCAGCATGTTAGCTTTTAGTTGTCCATCTTTTTAAGCCACACTCCTCACAAGTTATAGATTAACCCATCTCCCTAAAACCTGCCTCCCTTTTTCTATCAAATCCCTTTGTTATCATAAATACATCTATCTTTGTCACCACACTTCACACATCAACACTTCCAAAATAGGGACACTTCCAAAATTGTTCCCTATTCACTCTCTCTTCAGTTCACCAAATATTCTCCTCTTCTCACTATGGCTGAAGATCAAATGATCTCTAGTACTATCAAGTCCTCAACTGTCGAAACACCAGCACCAGTCTCTCCTCCTCATACTGCTGATTACCAAAACCCTCGAATAGAGTCACCCCCAAACTCTATATCCTCTCCTACCCATTTTAGTTCTTTCTCTCACAAGAGTTACCAAGAATCAACTCTCATGGGAGGCATTGCCCAGAGCTTATCTCTTAGCTCGCCAAAAAGTGGGATGTCACAAAAATTGCTGAGAATGACGAAAATAAAAAAATATCAAGTTATCCTATAGAAGAAAAGTCAAAAATAGACTAGGTTGAGGGAAATAAAGTCATTGACTCAACAAAGACTGCTCCCAAGCCCCATTCCACAGGTTCCTCTCCTACTTCTCTTAAGCTTCACATGAATTTTCAAGAAAAGGAAGCAATCGAAAATAAGTTGTCCGTCGCCAATAAAGGGGATTTTGTCCGAGGAAGTGAGGATGGTCTTAAGACTCAGGGGGAAGCATATGGCCTATTGAAGAGGATAGTGAGCTTGTGCCTGTTGATCCTTCAGCACAAGAAGGTACTATTGGGGAACCTGTTGGAGGACCTGATCCACCTTCAGAGGATCCAACTCCGGGTCCTACTCAAGATCCCTAGGTCAGTACTGACACTACTCCCTCTCCTTATTTATATGTTGAGCCTCTAAATGTAGTCATGCCAGAGATAGATCCTGCGTCTGAAAATCAAAAGGAGGATAGTGAATAAGATTTTGATGACTTACCAGTTGCCTGTCTACCTAGGAATAGAGTATATATTGGTAAAGAGAATACTCCTACGCGACCACAACAAGGTTACAAAATAAGGAGGCTCTTGAGTTTGCTCTTAAGAATAGTCAGACTAAATTAAGGAGGAGACAATTAGTGAAATATGGCAAAGTTGTAAATGAGAAGGTAATTCTGGTTGTAAGTGTGGATGAAGAAGAAGCGGAGCAACCTAGTATGTTGACATGGAAGTTGTCACAAAAGCATGATCTTCTCAAACTAAAAGTGGGGTCTTTTGTTTCTTCGAAATGTCAGACTAGGCCTGCTGATAGTGCTACTACCGAGAATGTGGAGAAAGATTCCAGAGGAAAACCTATGAAGTCTGATAAAAAGAAGAATGGTGTCCGCAAGTCTTTTAAGAGAAAGGTTAATACTGATGATGAACCTGATTCTTCAAAGAAGGCATAGGCTTATGATCCGGGGATTGCTTGGAAAGAATGATTGAGAAGTCAAAAGGTACTATGGGGGTGTATGTTCGCCTGTAATGACTTGGAGGAGGATGGTATGAGACAGTTGGTTGAAATCTATAATTTCAAATGATGGACACACTTTTTCACAAGTGATGCTGCTAGGGTATATGACGAGGAAGTTCAAAACTTTTATGCTGACTTGTACAGGGTTGGGGATTGTCACATTTGTGCCTTGGTCAATGGAGTTTATATGGTATTAGATGGAGCTTTGTTGGGATCTATTCTTGGTATGCCCACTGAAGGGATATCTAGTGTTCAATGAGCTCATACTCAGAACTTTAGAAATGCAATCTTAAAAGACTGAGTAGTTCAAAAGGGGGAACATCCTTCAAGTTTACCAATTGCTATTTGAAATGGTAAACAAAGTTCTACTACCTCGAGTTGAGCGATGATCCATTACCACTCGTGCATACTATTCCTTATGGAAGCACTGGATTACTTTACTACTATCAATCTGTCTAGGATCATCTAGATCACTTGAACAAATTTGCTGATTTTAAAGATTGTAATCATGGGCTGCCATATGGGTTCCTTCTTACCAAGGTCTTTGAGCTCTTCAAGGTTCCTCTCGGACCAGTTAAATTAGGTGCCAAGAAGCAAACTTTTTCAAACAGCACACTTGAAGAATGTGAGTGTATAGAAAAATTTAGAGGTGTTGCAATCGTTTTAACTATTTCTCAGTAAATCAATGCTCAAAATAGTGCTACTACTGAGATAAGGCAATTGAAAGTAAGGAATGCTATCCTTGAGACTCAGATAAGTCAGCTATAAGAGGCACCCAGTTATAGTCATTCTCAGAATGAAGAGGTTGCTTGTATGAAAAAGGAGAACACTGAGCTTAGGAAACATGTGGAGGACCTGAAAGAAAGACTTCTCAATGAGCAAATGTCAACGAATGCTCGTATGGATCTATTCCTCCAAATAATTTCCCCTACTTCCAAACCTTCTCCTCCCAGTGCTTCTTAAATTCTATCCCCTCAGTGTCCAGTCTTTCCGTATCAGTTCTTATGATGATAACTTGTGGTAGTTTTGTTGTTTGTTCTAATGTGTGGATATGGTTGTAACATTGATTTGGCTCAGGATGTAAAATCAAAAACTTTGTTAATACAAGATTTTCCCTTGTGCTTGTTTATACTGTGCTTTTATGCTCCATTCTTAATCATGATTATGTGCACATATGTGGCATCAGTTAACTTAAAACTATACTTCCTTCCTGATTACCCGTTTTTGATCTTTTTATGATGCCAAAAGGGGGAAAATAATTGCATTGATTAATATGGAATGCATAGCTTCAGGAGGTACTTAAGGTCTTTTTGGTTCACAATTTGGTTCTTTGTGGCTCTTTCTAAGATTTTCAACTATAAGTTTGTCATCATAAAAAATGGGGCAATTGATAGATTACAAGTACTTTGGTTATCTTTTGATGACCTAACACTTACTATCTAGAACCAGATAAGGAATATGTTACACATTTACAAGACCTCAAGATCACAAGGTCCGAGGTTGGGATTTAACGTGGAATATGATTCAACTTTTCAGAAGTGGAAGGAACAGCTAAGGGACCAGATCCCTACAAGTTCCTTTGTAGACTACACGAAGTCAATTTTCTAGTTGAAAGGTTGCTGCCTACACACACTACAGTGCAGAACAGCGTTGCAGTCAACTTTCTAGGGAAGAATTTTTATCCACCTTGCTCGCCTCATTATAAGTGATGTAACACATGTATATATGCATTCAAGGGAGGTAAAAAAACACTTTAATATTTGACAAGATCATTAACGTGACTATCCAACAAGCAAGTTTGTAGACCAAAAAACAAAACAACTACGGATCAGTTCCCACATACATTTATTGTATGTCCTTAGTTGAGTTGTAACTTTGTAATAGTTATTTAATTGTTATTCCTATCTAGCTTGTTTAGAAGATGTGACGACCCGGCCCGTCGTCACGAGAGTTATCGCCCTGTTTCCCCCTTATTGTGTTGTTTCATGTTCTATATCAATATTAGAGTCTATTGGGTGAATTTGGATTGATTCTGGTTGAAAATAAGGCATATAGCCTCTTAGAAGGGAGTTTGTTTCAGAAAAGTCAACCGGAAGTTGACCATGTGGTTAGAGGTCTCGGATGTCAATTCTGGTGGTTCGGTTAGCTTCGGGAGGTGATTCATGACTCTGGAGAGCGATCAGAATTGAATTTGGAGGTCCGGTATAGAAATAAGCTTGAATTGGCAAAGTTGGAATTTTGGCGAAATCCGGTTGATAGGTGAGATTTTGATCTGGGAGTCAGAATGGAATTCCGACAGTTGCAGTAGCTTAGTTTGGGTGATTGTGGATAGGGTGACCAAGTCTGTGCACTTCATTCCTGTATGTACTACATATTCCTCGAAGCGGTTAGCAGAGATATTCATCCGTGAGATTGTAAGATGCATAAGGTTCCAGATTCTATTATATCAGATAGAGGTACTCAGTTTACTTCTCAGTTCTGGAGGATATTTCAGCGAGAGTTGGGTTCAAGGTAGAGTTGAGCACAACCTTTCATCCTTAGACGGACGGACAGTCCGAGCGTACTATTCAGATATTGGAGGATATGTTGCGTGCCTGTGTTATTGACTTTGAAGGTTCTTGGGTTGATTATTTGCCTTCGCAGAGTTTGCCTATAACAACAGCTACCAATCCATCATTCAGATGGCGCCATACGAGGCCTTATATGGGAGACGGTGTAGATCTCCAGTTGGTTGGTTTGAGCCCGGTGAGGCTTAGGTTGTTGGGGACAGAGTTGGTCCAGGATGCTTTGGGCAAGGTGAAGCTGATTCAGGAGAGACTTCGCACAGCCTAGTCGCGCCAAAAGAGTTATGCGGACCGGAAGGTCCGGGATGTGTCATATTCAGTGGGTGAGAAGGTCTTGATAAAGGTTTCACCTATGAAGGGCGTCATGAGATTTGGAAAGAAAGGAAAGCTAAGTCCGAGATTCATTGGCCCTTTTGAGATACTCAGGAGGATTGGAGAGGTGGCCTATATGCTTGCTTTGCCACCCAGCCTATCGGGAGTTCATCCGATATTTCACGTGTCTATGCTCCGGAAGTATGTTGGAGACCCATCGTATGTGTTGGACTTCTCTACAGTTTAGTTGGATGATGACTTGACTTATGATGTGGAGCCTGTAGCTATTTTGGGTCGACAGGTTAGGAGATTGAGGTCTAAGGATATAGCACCAGTGAAGGTGCAGTGGAGAGGTCAGCCCGTGGAGGAGGCTACTTGGGAGATTGAGCGGGAGATGCGGAGCAGAAATCCACACTTATTTGAGACTCCAGGTATGTTTCTTGACCCGCTCGAGGACGAGTGTTTGTTTAAGTTGGGGAGAATGTGACGACTCGGCCCGTCGTCACGAGATTTACCGCCCTGTTTCCCCTTTATTGTGTTGTTTCATGTTCTATATCAGTATTTGAGTCTATTGGGTTAATTTGGATTGATTCTGGTTGAAAATAAGGCATATAGCCTCTTAGAAGGGAGTTTGTTTCAAAAAAGTCAATCGGAAGTTGACCATCTGGTTAGAGGGCTCGGATGTCATTTCCGGTGGTTCGGTTAGCTTCGGTAGGTGATTCATGACTTTGGAGAGCGATCAGAATTGAATTTGGATGTCCGGTGTAGAAATAGGCTTGAATTGGCGAAGTTGGAATTTTGGTGGAATCCGGTTGATAGGTGAGATTTTGATCCGGGAGTCGGAATGGAATTACGACAGTTGCAGTAGCTTCGTTAGGTTATTTTGGATATGTCTGCAAATTTTCAGTTTATTCGGACGTCGTTTGGTCGGGTTTTCGATTAGATGTGAGATTCAGAAGTTTTAAGGAAAATTAGGCGTGAATTCGTGGTAATTTGGTGATTTTTGTGTTAAAGTACGTGTTTTTAGGATTGGAACAAGTTCGTATCGTGTTTTAGAGTGGGTTTGTATTTTTGGTTGAGGTCCCGGGGGGCCTCTGGATGGTTTCGGATGATTATTCGGGAGTTTGGATGCTTGGAATTGCAGCAGGCTTTAAGCCTTTTGTTGTTTCCGTATCTGCGGTTGAAGAGCCGCTTAAGTGGTCCCGCAGATGCAGCTATGTGATCGCAAAAGCATCCCTATGTGGACTGGGGTATTTCCGCAAAAGCGGAACTTGTTCCTCGGGAGTGGTCTCCGCAGAAGCGGTCTGGAGTATTATGGCTGGGATCGCAGAAGCGGCATATTGACCGCAAAAAGTGGTTACCGCAGAAGCGGTGTAGGACCACAGAAGCGGTCAAGGGGATTTTAAGTTAAACCAAAGAATCGGTTAATTGGACGCGGAAGCGGTACAGCAGAAGCGGTGATGGGAGCCGCAGAAGCGAAAATCACAGAAGGGTTAAATGAGATCAGTGTATTTGATTTTCAGAAGTGTAAAATCAATTTGAGGTGCGAGCTAAGGCGATTTTGGGCGACTTTGAAGAGCAGTTCAATGAGCATCATTAGGTAAGGCCTCTTGGACTTATATTATGTCATTATGGTGTTAAAACATATATTAATCACTGAAAATTCAAGGAATTTAGGGGTAAAAATGGTGGTTAGGGCTTGAAGCCTAAAATAGGCTAAATTTGGAATTTGAAGGGGCTATTGGACTCCTATTTTGATAAATTTTATATGTATGGACTCGTGGCAAGACGAGGATTCTGAAAATGTGAATTTCATAATTTTCGAGAAGCGGCCTGGGGCTCGGGTTTTGACAACTTCGTGTTTTTGGGTGTTTTTCGAGTTATTTCAATTGGGTTATGTTCCATTATACTATTTTGATATATTCCTATTGGTTTTGATCAGATTTGGCACCCGTGAAGGTCGATTCTCGAGCGAAAGGCATTGCGGACTAGTTTTTGAGACGGTTCGAGGTGAGTAATAGATGTATATGATGACCTGAGGGTTTGAAACCCAGGTATATCACACTGTGACGCTATATTGAGGCGAGACACGTACTCTACGGCGAGTGCGGGGTCGAATGTGATCGGGGACTATGGCTTAGCCCTCCCGAGTGATGTTGTATTGTGTTGTTAGCTATAAATTAGCTGGCTAACTTCCTACTTGGATGGTTATGGATATATTTGGGCTGCGTGCCGGTTATTTTGATCCCGTGAGGATCGTTAAACACTATCTAAATATGAATTGCAAATCCTAAGATTTTTAAACACCTAAGAAAAATTCTGATAATTGAAACAAAAAAATGGTAAGTATGATTGTGCATTCATGATTTTGCATGGATCGGGCTGCACTCCGCAGCGGGTGTGATATTATATTGCCCTTGGGCTGTAGGAGCCCCTCCGGCGTCTGAACCCCCACAGTGAGCGCCGAGTACCCATTGATCGGGCTACGCGCCGTAGCGTTCATGTGCATTGCATTCATGCATTGATATATTTATCTGCTTTGACTGTTTCTATTAGCTGATGTTACATAGTTAAATGTGTAGGAGTACTGTTCTTAGCTTTACTTTGTGTTATATTTCGGGATACTTACTGTCAGACATTATATATGTCTATTACCACTGAGTTGGAAGTACTCACTTTACTCCCTGCACCTTGTGTGCAGATTCAGGTACTCCAGGAGCTATCTGAGCATATTGCTGTTCATTAGGGCTTTTACACGGAGTTGTCGAGGTAGCTGCCTGGCGTCTACAGGACCCGACTTCTCTCCTATTTCATGTTATTTGACTTTTTCGCGTACTTCAGACTATGTTGTTTTACAATATATTTTTGCTATTCTGATAGAGGCTCTAGACTCATGACCCCCAGATCTATGGGAGGTTGTTAAGTATTGTTGATTTTTGGACTTATTTCTATTTTTCAGTTATACTTCTAGTTTAAATGCTGTTAATGATTTTCAAACAGATGGTTTTGAGCTTTATGCTCGGGTTGAGAGTGAAATTTGTCGGGCTTGCCTAGCAGTTGTGTTGGGCGCCATAACGACCGGGTTTGGGGTCGTGACAGAAGCATTCTATAGGAATCCATTTGTAAACCTTAAACCAGTGTATCTGAGTCTTGGCTTGAGTTGGTCATGTTGTAATATCTTTTTGATAGAATTATTACAAAATGGCTTGTAATAGAGTATTACAAGTTAGTAAGGGATCAAGAGGTCAATTCCTAGGTTGCATAGGTTGTAACCTAAAAGTTGCTTAATAGTGAAGTTGAAATCCTACAAGGGTAGATCGTGGTTTTTAATCCGTTGAGCTAGGAATTCTCCACGTAAAATTCCTATTGCCATTTAATTACTGTTGTGTGTTTGAACTGTTGGACCTGATAGAGAACCTAGTTCTCTAAAGAGTTTGGTAGGCCATTATATTCTATTGCGGTGACACTCCTCAAGAAATCCACGTGCATTCGTTGCCGCCAAATCGTTGAAACTGGAACAGTAGTACTTCTTGTACCTCTTGAGCCTGAACTGCTCCTACTCAAAAACTGCTGCCTTAAACTCGGGCTTAACTAGGGTGACCGACTGTACTAGTATAACCTCTGGGACCTGGTCAACCTGGACCCACTGCTCTAGGGTACGGGCCGTGGGATCTTTGCTCCTCTTTCGACCTGAGTTGTGATAGGAGAAAGTGGTATCAATCCTGCTTGATCCAAACTGCCGAAGATGCTTAGAAACTGGACGAGAGTCTCCACGAGATCTGGTACGGTAACAGGCATCTCAGGTGTTTGCTCTCCGGTAGAGCTACTGGTGGCTCCTCTGCAGCAGCTCGTGCAAGTGATTTAGCTGCACCACATGGACATTCTCAGCCTCTACCCCAGACTCGACCTCTCGCGACTCAAATAGAGGGATCGGGTATCTGGTTATCTGATCCAGTTGTAAGTGTCCTCACCATTTGTGAGAATAAAAAGATGGATATTTAGAATCCCGAAGTTAAATTTTGCACGATAAGGAATACAATAAGTGAAGCTTTTCCTAATAATTCCATAGCCTTACGAAGATAAGTGCAGACATCTCCATACTAATCCATAAGACTCTACAAAACCTACTTGTGACTCATAACACCTATGAACATAGAACTCTGATACCGTAATGACACAAATTTTCTTCTTAAGATATCGTAATGACACATAGTCTCTAAGACTATGTAATCCTAATAATATGCAAAACATTAACTAAGAGTATAAAATCTACAAACTAAATACGTACAACTCCTAAAACCTGGTGAGATATCTAAGTACAGTGTTGAACAATCCTATATGATGTTGTTTATAAAAGTGTAAAGAAATAAGGAATATGAGGATAAAAGGGGACCCCGACGCTTGCTGACGCGGGCAGGTGTACCTTAAAGTCTCCAAAAGCACCTCACTATGCTAGTACCGAGACTAATAAGATGTACCAAGATATGCACAATAACATGTACAGAAGCGTAATATGAGTACACCATAATAGTACCCTGTAATTGGCAAGCTGAACCTCAGTAGAGTAGTGATGAGGTCAGGTCAGGGCCCTATTGAAGATAATAAGAAACAAACTGAATGATATAACGATATACTTATAATGACAAAGAAAATGATACAATAATGAATTCACAAAAAGTTAACAACCCAGAATCAAGATAGTTCATATAACACGGAAGGAAACAAGGATTTACATGATAAAGAAACAAACAACCAAGACAAGTACAACAAATACGGAAAAGATCAACATAGAACCCGATCGACCACCTTGTAGTCCCAAATCATATAACTAACTAATTGTCTTTCCTTATATCACCGCGAGAGCTTTTACATTATGTTTTGAAAATCATTTTCCTGAAATAGCACAATGTGTTTAAGCCCACCTTATCACACCGCATGACTTCTAGAATTTCCCCTACTAGCAACGTACATCAACCCGACCATATCTCAGCGCATGTGTTTTAAGCCCCAGAACTTATACCACCATATGCGTATCAATAGAAACAACAACATGATAGAAACCTCGTGCAAACAACAAAACAATCCTCTCAACGATAACACATATGCCAAAACATTATAACTCAATAAAATGATATTCCAAAAATTACGCTTTGCCTCAATAGAAACCATGGCCTTTGCAATTCAACACCAAATAAACATAAAGATATTTCAAGGATAGAAAATTTCAAGTAAAGAATCTCAGAGTTAAATTATGAATGTGGAATTAAGAAAGCAAGTAATTCAACTAAACATGTAGTACATGTTGAAAATAAGATAAAAGACAAGTAGACATGCGAAATTAGACAAAATATGGTGACTATAACATGTAAAGTAAATCTCTTGAAACATGAAAGGAAACTATCTAAAAATCAGAATTTCAACATTAGTCCGTGTACACACTCTTCACCTTGCATACATGACCTTCACAAATCACAAATTATTACAAAAGTACAAAATCCTAAGGAGAATTTCCCCCACAAAAGGTTAGACAAATTATTTACCTCAAATCACGCTAAATCAATCAACTAGAAGGCCTTTCCCTCGATTTTCCAACTCCGAACGGCTCGAATTTAGGCAAAATAATTTTATACTATAAATATAAATATAGGAACTAATTTAAATAATGAAATTATGATCTTAGAAAAGAATTGGAAAACCGCTCAAAAATGTTAGCCCAAGCCCGCATCTCGGAACCCAACAAAAATTACAAAATTTGAACACCCATTCAATATCGATTCCAACCACATAAGAATTATCCATATCCGACCTCATTTTGCCTTTCAAAACCCAGAAACTTAGTGTTATAATTTCTACACTTTTCCCCCAATTTTTCCAACTCAAAACCTTAATTACATGATAATAATAATGATAGACTATCATAATTAACCCAAATTCGAATCAAGAATTTTTACCCCCAACAATTCCTCTAAAAACCGCCTTAAAATTTTGCCTCAAACCAAGCTCCCAAAATCCCAAAATGAAATTGTAACGATCCGACCGGTCGTTTTATGAGTTACCACTCAGTTTCCCTAATTTCTCCTTCTTTATGCCTTTCTTAGCTGTATTATGTGTTATCGTATTGGTTAGTTTGGATTCGGGGTGGTTTGGTAGAGGAATGAGACACTTAGTCTCTTAAATTGGCCTTTTGTAGGAAAAGTCAACTGGAAGTTGACTTGTGAGTAAGCAATCTCGGAATTGAGTTTTTTTTATTTGAATACCTTTGTGAGGTGATTTAAGACTTAGGAGCGTGATCGGTGTATAATTTGGAGGTCCGGAGTAGATTTAAGCTTGAATAGGCGAAATTGGAATTTTGATAATTTTTGGCTGTTTGCATAGATTTTGATATAGGATTCAGAATGGAATTCTAGAAATCGGAGTAGGTTCGAGGTGTAATTTGGAATGTGCGTGAAAAATTTATGGGTCATTCCGACGAGGTTTGATAGATTTTTTGATCAAAAGAAAAATTCAAAAGTTTTTGGAATCCTTAGGCTTGAATCCGAGGGAATTTTGATGATTTGATGTTGTTTTTGGTGTTTCGAAGATTTTTATAAGTTTGGATAGTGGTATGTGACTTGGTAGTACCTTTAGTTGAGGTCCCACGATAGTTGACGGGAAGTTGAGAGTTATAACTCTGCAGCTGAAGCTGCTAATTTTGTTGTCATAACCGCATCTGCGGATTGGGGACCGCAGGTGCGATATTGCGGAAGTGGAAGAGAAGCCAGAGATGTGGCGATGGGCAAGGATGGTCAGAAGGCGCAGGTGCGGAAGGCTCAGCACACCTGTGAGACCGTAGGTGCGGAAGTGGATGCGCCGATGCGATTTTGATGGACTTAAGTCCTCCTTCGTGAATTTTTTTTTCCACCATTTTCACATAGGAGTTTTGAGCTTGAGAGAGAAAATTGAAGAGGGAATTCAAGAGGGTTTCATGGACGTAAGGTTTTTGGAAACTAAACTTGTTTCTATGATGGTTTTTAATTGTTTATGCTTCAAACTTGTGGTAATTAGTGGTTAAAATTGGGAGTTTAGGGCTTGGAAATTGGAGACCTAAATTTGTGGATTTGAAGGGTCATTCGTGGACGGATTTTGGTATTCTTGGTATGTATGTACTCGTGGGAGGATTAGGATCCTATTTATGTCATTTTTATTGGATTTTGAGATGTGGGCCCGAGCGTCAGGTTGAAAACGTTTCAACATTTTAGATATAATTTGAATATTATCACATGGGCTTCGTTCCCTTAACGTATATTGATGTTATGATTCTATTTTTGGATAGATTCGACACGAGTTGAGGGTGATTCGAGAGGCAAGGGTGTCATAGAGTAGTATTTCATCCGGTTTGAGCTAAGTAACCATCGTAAATCTGGACATGAAGTTATAAAACCCTAGTATTTCGTATTGTTTTGATAAATAAGGTGACACACATACTAGGTGACGAGCATGTGGGCGTGCACTGGTAGGGATTGTGACTTGATCCGTCCCATAGCGACTATTAAGCCACATATTTGTTTTGAAATCTTATGATATCCCGTATTTTAGAGGTTGATACTATATGTTGGGTTATACGCCGTGTTTCAGGCCTTGTGCCGACCTATTTAGACCCTTAGGGGGTATTTTTAGTTGTTTCCTTACTCTGTTTGATTTTAAAGCATATCCCCAGTCATGTTTTACCTATTTAAAAAAACTGGTTTCGTCACTCTATTTCGTAATATATGAGAATTGTTTAGGCTAAGTTCCCTGATTTTTTACTGATATGCCCGAGAGGCCGTAAAGTTAATGACTGAGAGAGGTTTAGGACCTAATGGTGAGGATTATATATCTATTATGGATCGGGCTACATGCTGCAGTGATACTATATACATGGATCGGGCTGCATGTCGTAGCGATATACATATGGATCGGGTTACATGCTGCAGTAATATATATTGGATCGGGCTACGCCGCAGTGATATGACGCTTGGGCTGTAGGAGCCCGTCCGGAGTCTATACATCCCAGAGAGCGTAGTCGAATATGACCTATGGATCAGGTTGCACGCCGTAGCTATTATTATGATTATTATTATTATGAGATATTACTGAACCGGAGTGCTGAGTGTATGTACTGTTTGACGAGAGCTGAGTCACGAGTGACTAAGAGGATCGTCCGAGAGGCTACATTTATGAGAGAACCTTGCCCGAGGGGCTTGTTTATGATTTTTGTTACTTTCACTCTTCTTTTACAGTGAGCTCTATTGAAAAATGTTAGATAAATGTTTTCAAAGGATTTTTTAATTGAAACTTAAGTTTTACGAGATGACTGCTATTAAATTGCAGAATTCAACTTGATACTTTTGTTGAGACTTATTATATGATTTTAACTTCTCGTCACTACACTCAGACCTCATTTACTTTAGTTACTTACTGAGCTGGCGTACTCACATTACTTCCTACACCTTGTGCACAGATATAGGTGCTCGAGCATCAGAGTGAGAGCTTCTAGCACTCTTAGAGCTTTACCGGAGATCGCAAGGTTGCAGCATGGCATTTGCAGCCTTGCTTTGCTCCCTCATGTCTTAGTATTATGTGTTTTAGACTTATTTTGTATTATTCAGACATCATTGTGGTTGTATTTAGAGGCTTATGATTAGTGACACTGGATTTGGGCTATGTTAGTGTATTTCATAGTGTTTTCTACACATTTCTGCTGAGTTATATATTACATTTAAAGCTTTGATACTTAAATTGGTTTTAGAAAAATAATTTTCATAAAAGGAATCGGATGTGGTAATTGTGGTTTGGCTTGCCTAGTAATGTGATAGGCGTTATTACGACCGGAGTATTTGGGGTCGTGAAAAGTTGGTATCAGAGCCTAGGTTACATAGGTCTCACGGTTCATGAGCCGATTCGGTGGAGTCTCGTAAATCGGTACGGAGACGTCTGTACTTATCATTGGGAGGCTACAGAACCTTTTGGAAAAACTTCACATTCTTGAAATTTATGTCGTGTGATCTGTTGATTCTAGTACTAAACTTCGGTTATCTTATTCTTTCACATATGGTGAGGAAACGTGCTACCAGTTAGGACGGACAACCACTCGTACCACCAATTGGGGCCACTAGAGGCTGAAGTCACGGTCGAGGCCATGGTAGAGGCAGGGGTGTAGCCCGCACGGCAGCTAGGGCAGCACGTATAGATCCACCAACTGCCCGATTCAGCATCAGGTCCCAGTTATGGATGCTCTAGAAGCACCAGCTTAGGCACCGGCTGTGCCTATTACCATTCTAGTCTTTTAGGAGGCTTTAGCTTAGATTCTATCAGTATGCAATGGCTTGGCTCAGGCGGTCTAAGTTATTACAGCCGCAGCAAATTCTTAAGCCGGGGGAGGTACTCAGACTCCCGTTGCTCGCACACCTGAGCAGGTTGTGGAGGGACTTCAGACATTGGAGGCACCTCCAGCCAAGCTGATTGCACCATCCCAGTATTATGTGGTACCCGTTATGCCTGACAACAAGCACCGTCGATTAGAGAGGTTTGGTAGACTCTAGCCTCTGACTTTCAGTGGTACAGAGGGTGAGGAAGCCCAGGGTTTCTTTGACAAGTGTTAATGGATTCTTCGAACAGTACGTATTCTGGTGACCAATGATGTAGCATTTAATACTTTTTAGTTTTCTAGAGCTGCCATTACATGGTATGAGGTTTATGAGAGGCGTAGGTATGTTGATGTAGTGCCTTACCTGGCAATAGCTATTTGTTATATTTTTGTAGAAGTATGTGCCGCATAACGTAGAGAAGAGCTGTGTAGGAAGTTTGAGCAGTTGCGTCAAGGAGATAGGACTATGACACAGTATGAGATGAGGTTCTGGAGTTAGCTTGTCATGCTATTTAGTTGGTTTCTATGTATAGAGAGAGGATTTGGAGGTTCATTTAAGGCCTCACATATATACTTTAGATTCTCATTACCAGGGAGAGGGTGTCAGGTGCTACTTTTGAGGAGGTTATTGACATTGCTCACGAGATTGAGATAGTTTGTCGCTAGTAACGAGATGAGAGGGAGGATGAAAGGGCTCGAGGATCTGGTAGTTTTGGTGGTGCTCCATTGAGATGTCAGTTTTAGCAGGTAGAGGTCGTCCATGCAGACATGCTCAGCCAGCTCACCCAGTTTATTGTGGGGCATCATCGGGCCATGGTTCTCACAGCTCACATTGGGGCCAGGTCGCCTAGACTTCGTCCTGTGCTTTATCAGTCCAGGGTTCTTCCATGCCAGGTCCTTCTGCTGGTCATTCTAGTGCTAAGAGTTCCCTTCAGTCCCCATTTCCCGCACCAGGGAGTTGTTATAAGTGTGTAGAGTTTGAACATATGAGGAGGTAGTGCTCTTATCTTTTGGAGAGTCCATCTCAGCAAAGGAGCCAGCCTTTGACTTCAGCTCCAATTACTTCTCCACCCGCTCAGGCAGTTGGGTTTGGGGGTCAGTCAGCTAGGGGTCGCCTTAGAGGGGGAGGTCCATCAGGTGGTGGTTAGGCCCATTTTTATGCACTTCCAGCCAAACTAGATGCTATTTCTTTAGATTCTATGATTACAGGTATTGTCTCAGTCTGCATTGGAGATGCCTCTGTATTATTTGATCCTGGTTCCACTATTTCATATGTGTCATCATACTTTGCTCGTTATTTGGATACATACTGTGAGTCTCTTGTTTCATCTGTTCATGGACCGTATTTACCGGTAGTGTGTGGTAACTATTGGGGGTCTGGAGATCCGAGTGGATCTATTGTTTCTTTGTATGGTGGACTTTGATATGATATTCGGCATGTATTGGTTATCTCCTTATCGTGCTACATTGGACTGTCATACTAAGACAATAACATTGGCTATAGCTGGTATGCCACAGATTGAGTGGCGAGGTTCGATTAATTTTATTCCTAGTAGGGTTATTTCATTTGTAAATGCCCAATGGATGGTTAGGAAGGGTTGTCTTTCATACTTAGCCTTTGTGAGTGATATCAATGCAGAGACTCCTAGAATTGATTTTCTTCCTATTGTGAGGGATTTCCTCGATATGTTTCCTACAAACCAGCCGGGCATGCCACCGGACAGGTATATTGATTTGGTGTTGGGCACTCAGCCTATTTCCATTCCACCATATCGTATGGCACCAGTGGAGTTGAAAGAGTTGAAGGAGCAGCTTCAGAAATGCCTTGATAAGGGGTTTATTCGACCTAGTATGTAACCTTGGGGTGCACCTGTTCTATTTGTGAAGAAGAAAGATGGCACAATGAGAATGTGCATTGATTACAGGCAGTTGAACAAAGTTACAATCAAGAACAAGTATCCGCTTCCTCGCATTGATGATTTATTTAACCAGCTTTGGGGAGCGAGAGTGTTCTCGAAGATCGATCTCTGTTTAGGGTATCACCAGTTGAAGATCTGTGACTCAGATATTCATAAAACAGTTTTCCAGACCCGTTATGGTCATTATAAGTTCCTTGTGATGTCTTTTGGGCTGACCAATGCCCCAGCAACGTTCATGCATTTGATGAACAACGTGTTTTGGCCTTATCTTAACTCGTTCGTGATTTTTTTCATTGATGATATTCTGGTATACTCGCATATCTAAGATAAGCACGCAGAGCATTTGAGAGTTACAGAGGCTGAGGGAGGAGAAACTTTATGCAAAGTTCTCCAAGTGTGAGGTTTAGCTCAGTTCGGTGGCTTACTTGGGGCACGTGGTGTCCAACGAGGATATTAAGGTTGATCCAATGAAGATAGAGTCGGTTCAGAGTTGGCCCAGACCATCTTCAACAACAAATATTTGCAGCCTTCTTGGAGTGGCGGGTTATCACCGTCGGTTCGTTCAGGAATTTTCATCTACAGCATCACCCTTGACCAAATTGACTCAAAAGGGTTCTTTATTTTGGTGGTCGGATGAGTGTGAGGCGAGCTTTTAGAAGCTCAAGACTACCTTGTCCACAGCTCCAATATTGGTTTTGCCATCAACTTCAGGTTCATATACAGTGTATTGTGTGCTTTGAGAGTTGGTATTAGGTGTATGTTGGTACAGGAGGGTAGAGTTATTACTTATGCTTCTCGTAAGTTGAAGCCCCATGAGAAGAACTACTTTGTTCATGATATAGAGTTTGCTTCCATTTTTCACACATTGAAGATTTGGAGGCATTATTTGTGTGGTGCATCTTGTGAGATGTTTAATGATCATCGTAGGCTATAGCATTTGCTCAAATAGAAGGATCTCAATTTAAGGCAATGGAGATGGTTGGAGCTGCTAAAGGATTACGATATTACTATATTGTACAATCCGGGAAACGCCAATGAGGTGGCCAGCACCTTGAGTAGAAGGGTTGTGAGTATGAAGAGTTTGGTGTATATTCCTATTGGGGATAGACCCCTTGCAGTTGATGTTCAGGCCTTGGCCAATCTACTCTTGAGGTTTGATATTTCGGAGCCCAGTCGGGTATTGGCTTGTGTGATTTCTTGGTTTTCTTAATTTGATCGCATTAGAGAGTGCCAGTATGATGATCCTGAATTGCTTGATCTTAAGGACAGAGTTCAACACGACAATGGTAGAGATGTGACTATTAGTGATGATGGGGTAATGAGGATGTAGGGCCGGATATGTGTGCCCAATGTGGATAGACATCGGAAGTTGATCTTAGAGGAGGCTCATAGCTCGCGGTATTCCATCCATCCCGGTGTCGAGAAGATGCGTCAGGATTTTAGGCAACATTATTGGTGGAGAAAAATGAAGAAGGATATTATGGGATATGTAGCTCAGTGTCTCAACTATCAGCGGGTGAAATATGAGTATCAAAGACCGGGTAGCTTGCTTCAGCAGCTAGATATTCCACAGTGGAAGTGGGATCGAATCACCATAGAGTTTCTAGTTGGGCTCCCATAGAATTTGAAGAAGTTCGATGCTATTTGGGTGATTGTGTATCAGCTAACCAAGTCTGTGCACTTCATTCCTATGTGTACTACCTACTCTTCAGAGCGGTTGGGAGAGAACTATATCTGAGAGGTTGTTCGTTTGTCTGATATCCCAATTTCCATCATTTTCGATAGAGGTACTAAGTTTACTTAACAGTTTTGGAGGGTCGTGCTATGAGAGTTGGGTAATTAGGTTGAGTTGAATATAACTTTTCACCCTCAGATTGACGGGCAGTCCAAGTGCACTATTCATATATTGGAGGACATGTTGTGCGCTTGTGTCATCGATTTTGAAGGGTTGTGGGATCAGTTTCTACCGCTCGCAGACTTTGCTTACACCAACAATTATCAGTCGAGTATTCAGATGGCTCCATATGAGGCTTTATATGGGAGACAATGCAGATTTGTAGTTGGTTGGTTTAAGCCAGGAGAGGCTAGGATTTTGGGAACAGACTTGGTGCTTGATGCTTTTGACAAGATGAAGGTGATTTAGGAGTGGCTTCACACAGTGCAGTCGAGATAAAAAGGTTATGCTGACAGGAAGGTCCATGATGTATTGTCACACCTCCTTTTTCTTTTACTACTTATGTACCGCTTATTAATACTACACCCCGGGAAGGGATATAATAATAAAAAGGGAAGGAGTTTTTCCAATTAAAGGACAGTCGGAACGGGATTTATTTATTAAAATTCAGAGTCGCCACTTGGGAAAATAATGGTGTCCCAAGTCACCGGTGTAATCCCGAACCGAGGAAATTATGACTCTGTTACAGTCTGCGAATCAGAAATCCGGATAAGGAATTCTGTTAACCCGGGAGAAGGTGTTAGGCACTCCCGGATTCCGTGGTTTTAGCACGGTCGCTCAACTGTTGTTTTTGTTTTTATCTGATTTTTATATGCTTCATTTTTATGCATTATTAATGTCCCGCTTTGTCATTTTTAAGAATTGCGACGTCGCGAAAACGCATTTCGAGTCACACCGTACCAGTACGCCTGTGACTTTAGTGCATTTCAACTTCGCCGGGATTTGGATTTGGGTCACATAAATGTGCACCCGTGTTAGGAATGTAATATTATTAATCGCGCCTAAAGTATCTACGTCTTTATTAACTTTGGGAAAGACCGTGAAATTCGCTAAACGGTCCTTCCTAATCTAGAGTTTTATGTTGAGACTTATTTGGGGGCCCCGTGTGTTTTCATTTTTGTAACGAGGCTCATCCCTTTTCATTTTTGAAGGTTAAACTTATTTGTATGCTATATTTTCTAATATTGTTTTTCCCCTAATATAGTTGTTTCAGAATTATTTTTCAAAGGCTGGGTGCAAGAGTCCAGGCCATCTTTATTATTTGGGCCTGGACTTTGGACTGATCTATCAGTATACACCAAGGTGCAACTGGCCAATTACAGCCCAGTCAACACTTCTGTTTTTCAAAGGCACGAATGCCATATTGATCAGATCTGGGCCTGTATTTGCGGCTAGGCCCAGATTACTTACATCCAAGGCAGAATTAAGGCAGATTAACATTTAACAACAGTACTATTATTCAATACTAGCAATTAACTGTTTCTAATAATGCCAAATTACATTTGATCCTTACTGATTTCAATGTTGTCAATTAACTAAGAATGTCAACACTAGTTTAAATTGTTGCTATTTAACTACTAAATTGACAGAGTATGAATTTATGAATCATCTATTGGTTGAGACACTATTTGCAGAATTATCTATCTACTTTAACTGAAAACAACACTTGCATTTTTAACTACAGCATGCTCAGATTACAATTATGTTTCAGATTGCCATTTTTACAAAGTTGAATATGAGTTTATAGCTAAAACAGCTTCAGTAGTGTTAAAACAGTAACGTGATTTGAAATTCAACTACTTCATATTTTTTGAATTAAATGATTCTGATTCAGAATTCAACTAACAAAATAGCTAAGTACTAATATTACATGTCTAATTTCAGAACATATATAAATCTAAGTGTATTAGCTGTATTTTAGCCGGTTTTAGCTTTAGATTTAGGTGATCATTATAACTAACCTACTAGATACGTTTACTACAGTATTATCTACTACTACTTTAATCTAAATCGAGTTCATATAGTCTAGTACTTATTACAACCCATTCCTAAATGAATTACAAAGATCTAAGTATTTAAAACTACATAATGAAAGAACAGAAATATAATTGAATAACTAAAACTGGTCAGCATTTTTATTTCTTCAACATGCAACTCAATTACAGCTCCAGGACGTAGTTCTGTACCTGATTCAAAAGCAAATCAATGAGTTCTAGGTTTTGGAGAAGAAGGAAAAATCAGCAACAGCAATGGCGATAAGCAACAGCGAACAGGAGCAATTAACACAGCAAATCTCAAAAACTCAGCAGTGAACCAGCAAATAACTCGAGCAAATGGAAATCCAAGCAAAGTTGAAGAAAACACGACAGAGGAACAACCAGCAAAGATTCCAGAAATAGTACTCGAATTGTATGCTAAGTAGAAGACCAGTAGAGTTCTGAAATTTCAGAACCCTTTTTGAGTGATTTTTCGACTCTAAAATGTATACCAGAAAAATTGAACCCCTAATTCTCTGAAGGTTGGAACCCTTTTTTCAGGCTTGAGACAGCCTATTTATAGAATAAATTTGGGAGGGAATTTTGAATTAGTTATTCATATTTCCCACCCCAGCTCTTTTTCAATTAAATCAATTAAGTATAGCAGAATTCTAACGGAAATACACTTGAACCCCTGCTAGAAGGTTCTAGGCTATTCCTTATTGTTCTATTGGGCGGATTTTACCTAGTTGCCCTCACTTGCTAAGGTTTATTACTCATTTGCCTTTTAACTATGCCTGATTTAACCCTTATTGTTCATGTATTTTCAGTAAAACCAGGTATTAAAGTCATTCATACCCCCATTACCTCTATGTAATCTACAGAAATACCAATTCCCTTTACCCTTTTACCCTTTACACTCAATGATATTTACCCGACCTATCATTAGGTCTGCCAAGACTTGGGGTAATTAACATATTTAAAATATAACCCCCTGAGACTCGTTTTAAGTTTCAGCCAGTTTCAAACTAGGTAACCTTTTCAGGATTAACCAATCTTACAAAGATAGCCACAAATAGACTTTACAAAGTCAAAGACTCACACTGTGTTGCAAATATAACCACAATAGACATTTTACACATATAACCTAAATGTGCATAAGCACTCAGAAGTTCAGAAGAAACAAACATATAAATCACATTGCAAATGTAGCCAGTTTTATGTAGTCTTGCACAAATAGCCCTAATTACGACTAAGTCTTTAAAATTAATTAGAACTCAGAGAGACAAATTGATAATGGTTGAATTCCAACTAATCAAAACCCTAGTCGAGACAGGATCTATTGAACAATAACATAAAATAACTAATAGCATATGATTTACAGGTAGCTACATTCAGAACTAAGAATACTTGGTTGATTTCAGGCATATATATGTAATAAGCTCAGGTCTTTTCACAAATATGAATACAGAAGGGCAAAGTATAGCACAGAGGTGGATTCAGGGTATTTAATCAATTTAACATGTACAAGGATTTTAAACATACAATAGGTCCAGATTTAACAGATAAAAAACACCGAACAAGGCAGGTTTCATGGAAGAACAGAAAGATTCGACTATTAGCAAAAATAAAAGAAGGGGTAGAAGATTTGAGAAATAGATTTCACTAAAGTTTTGGGACTTAGCTTTTTCGTATTTTCTTTCGTTCTTTTTTATTTTCTTTCCTTGTTCTCTTCTTTCTTCATTTTTCTTCATTTTTCCTTTCTGGTTCTTGATTTTCCAGCGTTTCAAAGACTTGGAGCCTCTTAGATGTTTAACTTCCAAACAGACTCGTGGAAGTCTGTTTTGGGTGTGTACAAGGGTATTCAGAGACCATGGGTGTGGTTTTTGAAGGGTTTTGATTTTGGGTGCTGGCGAGACACTTTTTGATATTCGAAGAGTTTGAGTTATATTCGAGGTATGGGACTTAGGTAGGGTGAAAGAGGAGTTTCAGCTGATTCTAGGGTGTATATATGGGAAGCTGGTTCAAAGGTTAGTGGTCGCCGGCTAGGGTTCCGGCGACCTATTTTTTAAGATTCAAGAAGAACGACGGAGTTTTGGATGAAACTGGTGTGATGGGTTGACAGAGGAGGAAGGGAAGGTTCAGTGGTGTTCGTGGTAGCTTGATCTGAACTAGTAGGGTTCCCTGCCGATAGCTTTTCGGCGGGCTGTTGAGAGCAAATCAGGGCGGCTAGGTTTTTTAGAGAAGATGGTTGTATATTGTGTATGTAATGTCTAATGAACGGAGGGTGTATTGATATATTAATTGTGTAATGATGTCTCTCAACCGTTGGATTAGATGAGATGAATGGCCAGGATCACTTTGGCCTTAAAACGACGACGTTTGATTTAAATGAATCCTTACTCCTGTCCGTTAGATTATCTTCTTGGACGGTTGTGATTTAATAGGCTAAACTACGTCGTTTGTTTAAGTGAGACACTGGTCTCATCCGTTTGATCAATTAAATGGACGGCTGTGATTATTTCCTCACACGGTGTCGTTTTATGTACAAAGCCACCGCCTTATTTGGTCCATTCGATTCAAATCATCAACGGCCCAGATCTTGTTGTGTTTATACGGTTTCGTTTGGCTTGTATATATACAGGCCAGGTCTGGTCTGTTTTGGGCTTGAATACTTCGTGTATTTGGCCTAATTTTGGTATTTCAAATCGTATTTTTGTATTTTTGTTATTTTTGAATTGTATTTATTTAATTTTCTTTATTTTCCTTTGTATTTTAGACTTATTTTCCTTGTGTATTTATATTAATGTATTTCCTTTGATTTTCCAATTTTTGTATATTTTCTTTAATTTTTCAATTTTCTAATAATTACCTTATATTTTTTGTGACATTTTCCAATTAATTTCTTTTTTTTTTAATTTCATTTTAAATTTTATTTTTAACAATTGAAACAAACACTGGTATTTTCTATACACTAATCAAACTAATTGCAATCAAAAATCATTTTTGTATTTTTATTTTGGAATTAACTACTTGGGGCAAAAAATCACGTGCTCACAGCTGCCCCTCTTTGCTCGGGAACACGAAGAGTTTCAGTGCAAAGATAAGTGAGCAGTAATGAGGGATTTTTGCCCATTCGCATATTCCGTATGAAGCATTTTTTGAAGGTTTTGACCGCATCCGGCTTCAAGGATTGCCTACATATCCTGGGTTATACAAGAATCAGGTCAGTGTAGTTCGGG
>MU712239.1:3144-14523 GCA_026770625.1 Nicotiana glauca | reverse complement strand
AAAAAAAAAAAAAAAAAATTACCAATTCAAATTTGGGAGTAGCTTCAAGTTGGTATTTTAAAATTATTTAAAATAAAAAAACGAAAATAAAGCAATAAAAAAAGCCACATGGCACAATTAGTTAATAACAAAACATACATTATTAAAACTTAACAAAGAAATTAACTATTCAAATTAACTAAAACAAAGTAGTAGAGAAAAATATAATAAAATTTAAAATAAAAATTATTTCAAGAATAATAAAATATACATCTTCTATTATATTACAAAAACAAAGTAGTAGAGAAAAATTTAAGCAAATAATATGCTAATAATTTTTATTAACAATATAATTATATATCTTCAATTATATTACAAAAATAAAGTAGCAGAGAAAAATATTAAACAAATAATATGCTAATAATTTTTTTTAACAATATGATTATATGTCACGATCCAAACCCCGGTCGTGATGGTGCCCAAACACCTTGTTAGGCAAGCCCGACCATTTAACATTTTCATACCAATTATTAAACTTAAAAGTACCAATTAAACATAAACTCTCGTTTTCTTAATAATAAAAATAGCGCGTAAACCAAAATAACAGTAATAACAACCCAATAGATCTGGCGTCGCAAGTCTGAGCCTCTAGGTACAACTGGATATCATCCTATACATAAACAAGTCTAGTGCGGGAGTAAAAGAAATGACAAGAGGAGAAAATCGGGTTCTGCAGACGCCGGCAGCTACCTCGAATACTCCGACACTAAACCGAGCAGCAGTAAATAATCCCAGCTAAACCTCCGGGGTCCCTGTATATACACACAAGGTGCAGGGAGTAAAGTGATTACTCCAACTCAGTGAGTAATAGCAATAAATAACAACTGAAAGAAAGGAATCCTGTAAGAACACTGTGCAGTTCTATAAATAACAGTAAGGCATTAACATCTGCTAAACAGGAAAATCTGGTAACAATCTCCTACAGTCCAAAAATTTACCAACACTGCTGCGGCGCGTAGCCCGATCCTTACTAACACTACTGCGGCGTGCAGCCCGATCCGATATAATATATATAATGCTGCGGCGCGCAGCCCGATCCGATATAATATATATAATGCTGCGGCGTGCAGCCCGATCCAATATAATAGTCGACTGCGCTCACCGGGGGTGTGCGCAGACTCCGGAGGGGCTCCTTCAGCCCAAACGCTATAATACTGCGGCGTGCAGTCCGATCCATATATGTATATATATACTACTGCGGCGTGCAGCCCGATCCGGTATATATCAAATACCCTCACTATGAGGTCCTTGACCCCTCTCAGTCAATATAGACTTGGCCTCTCGTGCCCACTCAGCTAAGAGAGGGTATTCAACCCTAGGTATTTCTCATTTAGAGTGTACTTGGCTAATACCGGTTCACATTATTTTTTACAGTTAAAGACATGACTGAGAGTATGTGTTCAACAGGTAAAGTGTGGTCAATTAACTCAACAGGCTCCCATAAGGGTTCTATAGATCGGCACAAGGCCCCAAACATGGCAACTAGCCAAAAATATACGGATATAAACTCAGTCTCAGTCAAGAAGTATAGTAAGCCATCAATCGGGAAGGACCAAGTCCGAATCCCCAGTAGTAATATCACCACGCTCATTACACGGTGCATGTTTCATCTCAACATAGCACCGTATAGTGCAAATACGGGGTTTCAAAGCCTCGGTATATCATTCATAACCATTACTCACCTCAAACTGGCCGAAATCCTAGCTCGCCTTGCGCTTTCCTCGCAAATCGACCTCCTTGAGTGTAGAATCTGATCAAAACCACAAGGAATAGGTTATAATAAGCTAATGGGACACAACCCAATTGAAAGAACTCAAAAAACACCCAAAAATACGAAGTTGGCAAAACTCGAGCCCCGGGCCCGTTTCTCGAAAAATTAGGAAATTCACATTTTCGGAATCCTCGTCTCGCCATGAGTCCGTACATATCAAATTCACAAAAATCGGAGTCCATTTGTCCCTTCAAATCACTAGCTAAAATCCTTTCAAATTTCAATCCCTAACCTCCATTTTTAGCCTTAATTCCCTTGGATTTTCGGTGCAAATCCACGTTTTTACACCATAACAACATAATCTAAGACCAAGAATTCATACCTGATGAAGACCCTCGAACCCTCTTCGAAAATCGCCTAAAATCTCCTTAGTCCGAGATGAATATGTTGAGTTGCTTGAAAAATTCGCAAAGGTGAAATTAAATACCCCTGAACAGCAGTTTCCGCTTCTGCGATGATTTTGTCGCTTCTGCGACACCGCTTTTGCGGTTATTTATCCGCTTCTGCGGTTCTATGACTTTTACCCAGGACCGCTTCTGCGGTCAACAAATCGCAAATGCGGGACCGCTTCTGCGGTCCGCATGTCCGATTTTGCGGAAAACTCCAGGCCCCTCAAAAACCATTTCTGCAACCTTAGCGTCTGCGGAACCGCTCCGGCAGCTCCTTTTCCGCAGATGCGGAAATACCAGAAGTCTGAAGACCAGACCTTCTGCATGCTTTCCAAATTCCTGTTTAACCATCTGAAATCACCCCGAGGCCCTCGGGACCTCAACCAAAAACACCGACCTACTCCAAAACTTCATACGAACTTGTTCCAATCATCAAAACATGCCAAACAACATAAAAATCATCAATTCACCACGGATTCAAGCCTAAGTTAAACTAAACTTCCAAAACTCACATTCGATCAAAACCCCGACCAAACGACGTCCGAATGACCTAAAATTTTGCACACATATCCAAAATCACCTAACGAATCTACTGCAACTCTGGGAATTCTATTCCGACCCTCGGATCAAAATCTCACCTATCAACCGAAATTCGCCAAAATTCCAACTTCGCCAATTCAAACCTATTTCTACACCGGACCTCCAAATTCAATTCCGATCGCTCCCCTAAGTCACAAATCCTCCCCCGAAGCTAACCGAACCACTGGAACTCATATCCGAGCCCTCTAACTATATAGTCAACTTCCGGTTGACTTTTCTAAAACAAGCTTCCTTCCAAGAGGCTAAGTGTCTCATTTCCAACAAAAACCAATCCGACTCTACCCGATCAACTCAAATATTGATATTAGATCATAGAGAAACATAATATGTGGAAGCGGGGAAGTAACTCACGTGACGACGGTCCGGGTCATCATATCCTCCCCAACTAAAACAAACGCTCGTCCTCGAGCGGGTCAAGAAACATTCCTGGATTCTCAAATAGGTGGGGGTATCTACTCCGCATCTCCTGCTCGGTCTCCCAAGTAGCCTCCTCCATGGGCCGACCTCTCCACTGCACCTTCACTGAAGCAATGTCCTTGGACATCAACTTTCGAACCTGTCAACCCAGAATAGCCAGCGGCTCCACATCATATGATAAATCATCATCCAGCTGAACCGTGCTGAAATCCAACACATGAGACGGGTCCCCAACATACTTCCGGAGCATAGACACATGGAATACCGGATGCACACTAGACAAGCTGGGTGGCAAAGCTAGCTCATATGCCACCTCTCCAATCCTCCTGAGTATCTCAAAAGGGCCAATGAACCTCGGACTCAGCTTCCCTTTCTTCCCGAACCGCATAACACCCTTCACGGGCGAAACCTTCAACAAGACCTTCTCGCCTACCATATATGACACATCACGAACCTTCCGGTCCGCATAACTCTTCTTGCGCGACTGTGCTGTACGAAGACTCTCCTGGATCAACTTCACTCTCTCTAAAGCATCCTGAACCATCTCAGTTCCCAACAATCTAGCCTCGCCAGGCTCGAACCATCCAACAGGAGATCTACACCGCCTACCATACAACGCCTCATACGGGGCCATCTGAATACTCGACTGATAACTGTTGTTGTAGGCAAACTCTGCAAGCAGCAAAAACTCATCCCATGACCCTCCAAAATCTATAACACAGGCACGCAACATGTCCTCTAAAATCTGAATAGTGCGCTCGGACTGTCCGTTTGTCTGAGGATGGAATGCTGTGCTCAACTCCACCTGCGTACCCAACACCCGTTGAAATACCCTCTAGAACTGAGAAGTGAACTGAGTACCTCTATCCAAGATAACAGACACTGGAACTCCATGTAACCTGACAATCTCCCGAATAAAGATCCCTGCCAGCCGCTCCGAAGAGTAAGTAGTACATACTGGAACGAAGTGAGCAGATTTGGTCAGCTGATCCACAATCACCCAAATTGAATCAAACTTCCTCGAAGTACGAGGGAGAACACTCACGAAATCCATAGTAATCCACTCCCATTTCCACTCAGGAATAACCATACGCTGAAGAACACCGCCCGGTCTCTGATGCTTGTACTTGACCTGCTGACAGTTGAGGCATCAGGCTACATAACTCACAATATCCTTCTTCATCCTCCTCCACCAGTAATGCTGTCTCAAGTCCTGATACATCTTCGTGGCACTCAGATGAATGGAGTATCGCGAGCCGTGAGCCTCCTCTAGTATCAACGCTTGAAGTCCATCTACATTGGGCACGCAAATCCGGCCTTGCATTCACAACACACCATCACTATCAATAATCACATCGCTGGCATCATCGTGCTGAACCCTGTCCTTGAGGAAAAGCAAATGTGGATCATCATACTGACACTCTCTAATGCGATCATACAAGGAGGACCGAGAAACAATACAAGCCAACACCTGACCCGGCTCTGAAATATTCAATCTCACCATCCGATTGGCCAACACCTGAACATCAACTGCGAAGGGTCTCTCCCCAACTGGAATATACGCCAAACTGCCCATACTAACTGCCTTCCGGCTTAAAGAATCGGCCACTACATTGGCCTTCCCCGGATAATACAATATGGTAATGTCATAATCCTTAAGCAACTCAAGCCACCTCCGCTGTCTCAAATTAAGATCTTTCTGTTTGAACAGATGCTGAAGGCTGCGATGATCAGTATACACCTCACAAGAAACACCATACAAGTAGTTCCTCCAAATCTTCAGAGCATGAACTATAGATGCTAACTCCAAATCGTGCACAGGGTAGTTCTTCTCATGGGGCTTCAACTGGCTAGAAACATAAGCAATAACTCTACCCTCCTGCATCAGCACACATTCAATGCCAACTCTCGAGGCATCACAATACACGGTGTAGGAACCTGAAGCTGATGGCAATATCAGAACTGGAGCCGTGGTCAATGCTGTTTGAGCTTCTGAAAGCTCTCCTCACACTCCTCGGACCACACGAATGGAGCACCCTTCTGAGTCAACTTAGTCAAGGGTGATGCAATAGAAGAAAATCCCTGAACAAACCGACGATAATACCCTGCCAACCCAAGGAAACTACGCATCTCAGTGGCTGAGGTCGGTCTAGGTCAACTCTGCACCGCCTCTATCTTCTTCGGATCCACCTGTATACCATCACTGGACACCACGTGTCCCAGAAAAGCCACAGACCCGAGCCAGAACTCACACTTGGAGAACTTTGCATAAAGCTTCTCCTCCCTCAACCTCTGCAATACCATTCTCAAATGCTGAGCATGCTCCTTCTGGCTATGCGAGTATACCAGGATGTCATCAATAAACACAATCACAAAGGTATCCAGATACGGCCGGAACACGCTGTTCATCAAATGGATGAACGCGATTGGGCATTAGTCAGCCCAAAAGACATAACTAGAAACTCATAATGCCCATATCTTGTCCTGAAAGCTATCTTCATAATATCAGAATCCCTGATCTTCAGCTGGTGATATCCTGATCGAAGATCAATCTTCGAGAATACTCTCACTCCCAGGAGCTGATCAAACAACTCATCAATACGGGGTAGTGAATACTTATTCTTCACTGTCACCTTATTCAGCTGCTTGTAATCAATACACATTCTTATTGAGCCATCTTTCGTTTTCACAAATAAGACCGGTGCACCCCACGGTGACACACTAGGACGAATAAACCCCTTATTTAGGAGTTCCTGAAGTTGCTCCTTCAACTCCTTCAACTCAACTGGTGCCATACGATAGGGAGGAATAGAGATAGGCTGAGTGACCGGCACCAGATCAATACCAAAATCAATATCCCTGTCTGGTGGCATGCCCGACAGGTCTGCTGGGAACACATCTGGAAAATCCCTCACAATGGGAACAAAATCAAGGCTAGGAGTCTCAGCTCCAACATCTCTCACAAATGACGAATATGATAAACATCCCTTCCCAATCATTCGCTGGGCCTTTAAGAAAGAGATTACCCTGCTGGGTACATAATCAGTCATACCACGCCACTCGATCCTCGGAATACCCGGCATAGCCAATGTGACTGTCTTGGCATGACAGTCTAGAATAGCATGGCATGGAGATAGCCAATTCATGCCCAGAATAACATCGAAATCAACCATGCTCAATAGCAGTAAGTCAACTCAGGTCTCCAGACCACCAATAGTAACAAGACATGACCGATATACATGGTCCACAATGATACGTGCACAGGTAACGCAAGACACCCTTGGGTCGTCCCCAAATGATGAGCAAAGTATGAAGATACATAGGAATATATGGATCCAGGATCAAATAGAACTGAGGCATCCCTGTGACAGACTGAAATAATACATGTGATAACAGCATCCGAACCAACAGCATCTGAACGGCCCTGGAGAGCATAGAATCGGGCCTGACCACCACCCGATCGGCCTCCCCCTCTAGGGCGACCCCTAGCTGCCTGACCCTCACCCCTAGCTAGCGGGGCGGGTGCTGAAGATATTGGGCTAGAAGATGAGGGCTGGCTCCTCTGCTGAGATGAACTGGATGCACGGTGGGGACACTCCCTCCGTATATTCCCGAACTCACTACACTCATAACAACTCCCGGGTGCTGGGAACTGGGACTGATGGGAACCCCTCGCGCCAGAGTGGCTAGCTAATGTACTCGGCCGGGATGAACCCTGAACTGATGGGGCATGAGACGAACTCTGTGCTAGAAGTGCACTAAGAGATGGCTGACTATGCTGAGAGCCCTGATAACCCCGACCACAAGTTGACCCACGATAGTCTGAGCGAGCTGACTGATGAGGCTTGGAAGATCGACCTTTAGTCTGCTGAACCTGGCCCCTAGACGGAGCACCACTGAAGCTACCTGATCCTCTAGGCCTCTTGGCCTCCCTCTCCTCTCTCTCCTAACGGCGAGCCATCTCAATATCACGAGCAATATCCGCTGCATCCTCAAAGGTATGGCTTAGGATCCTCTCGAGTCATCAGAATACGGATGGGATAAATGAGTCCGTCTACAAATCGCCTGATCCTCTCCTAATCGGTCGGAACCATCCGTGGAGCATAACGAGCTAACTCTAAGAATCTCACCTCATACTGCATCACAGACATATCTCCTTACGGAGCCACTCAAACTGCCTACGTAGCTCCTCTCTCTGCGACCGTGGTACCACTTCTCCAGAAAAATAGTGGAGAACTCCTACCATGTCAATGGTGCCGCACCTGTCGGCCTACGACGCTCATATGCCTCCCACCAAGTAAAGGTTGCTCCTGAGAACTGAAAGGAGGTAAATGATACCCCACTCGACTCTAGGATCCCTGCTGTATGGAGCATACGTCGACACTTGTCGAGAAAACCCTGGGCGTCCTCGCCCGGAATACCACTGAATGTAGGAGGTGAAAGCCTGCTGAACCTCTCAAGACGACGGTGCTTGTCGTCTGGCATCACTGGGACCCTATCACCCTGAACCGGAACAACCAGCTGAACTGGGGCAACCTGCTGAACTGGTGGCACCTCTGGTGTCTACAAACCCTGCACTACGTGCTCAGGAGTGCGAGCTGCAGGGGTCTGATGACCACCCCCGGTCTGAGATGTAGCTACTGCGGTAGTGGCCTAGACTACCTAAGCCAGGCCAGTGCAAACCGATAAAATCTGAGCTAGGGCCTCCTGAAGACCCGGAGTCACAACAGGCACAGCTGGTGCCTGAGAAGGTGCTACTAGAGTCTCTACAGCTGGAGGCTAATCCTGAATGGGGGCAATTGGTGGGTCAACTGGTGCTTCCCCTGCTGCTCTGCCTCGACCACGACCACGACCGCGTCCACGGCCTCTAGTGGGTGGCACTGGTGGTCGTCTGCCACGTCCGATAGTACATGTTCTCACCATCTGCGAGAGAATAGAGTACAGAAATTTAGTTCTCGGATCAACAAAGTTGCACGACAAGAATTCCAAAAATATGAAGTGTTTTCTAAGGGTTCTACAGCCTCTCGAGGATATGTACAGACGTCTCCGTACCGATCCGCGAGACTCTACTAAACCGGCTCATGACTCGCGAGACCAAGCAACCTAGGCTCTGATACCAACTTGTCACGACCCAAACCCCGGTCGTGATGGCGCCCAAACACCTTGTTAGGCAAGACCGACCATTTAACATTTCCATCCCAATTATTAAACTTAAAAGTACCAATTAAACATAAACTCTCGTTTTCTTAATAATAAAAATAGCGCTGAAACCAAAATAATAGTAATAACAACCCAATAGATCTAGCGTCGCAAGTCTGAGCCTCTAGATACAACTGGATATCATCCTATACATATACAAGTCTAGTGCGGGAGTAAAAGAAATGACAAGAGGAGAAAATCGGGTCCTGCGGACGCTGGCAGCTACCTCGAATACTCCGACACTGAACCGAGCAGCAGCAAATAATCCCAGCTAAACCTCTGGGGTCCCTGTATCTGCACACAAGGTGCAAGGAGTAAAGTGAGTACTCCAACTCAGTGAGTAATAGCAATAAATAACAACTGAAAGAAAGGAATCCTTTAAGAACACTATGCAGTTCTATAAATAACAGTAGGGCATTAACATTTGCTAAACAGGAAAATCTGGTAACAATCTCCTACAGTCCAACAATTTACCAACACTGCTGCGGCGCAGCCCAATCCTTACTAGCACTGCTGCGGCGTGCAGCCCGATCCGATATAATATATATAATGCTGCGGCGCGCAGCCCGATCCGATATAATATATATAATGCTGCGGCGTACAGCCCGATCCAATATAATAGTCGACTGCGCTCACTGGGGTGTGTGCAGACTCTGGAGGGGCTCCTTTAGCCCAAGCACTATAATACGACGGCGTGCAGTCCGATCCATATATATATCACTGCGGCGTGCAGTCCGATCCATATATATATCACTGCGGCGTGCAGTCCGATCCATATATGTATATATATACTACTGCGGCGTGCAGCCCGATCCGGTATATTACAAATACCCTCACTATGGGGTCCTTGACCCCTCTCAGTCAATATAGACTTGGCCTCTCGGGCCCACTCAGCTAAGAGAGGGTATTCAACCCTAGGTATTTCTCATTTAGAGTGTACTTGGCTAATACCGGTTCACATTATGTTTTACATTTAAAGACATGACTGAGAGTATGTGTTCAACAGGTAAAGTGTGGTCAATTAGCTCAACAGGCTCCCCTAAGGGTTCTATAGATCGGCACAAGGCCCCAAACATGGAAACTAGCCCAAAATTTACGGATATAAACTCAGTTTCAGTCAAGAAATGCAGTAAGCCATCAATCGGGAAGGACCAAGTCCGAATCCCCAGTAGTAATATCACCACTCTCATTATACGGCGCATGTTTCATCTCAACATAGCACCGTATAGTGCAAATACAGGGTTTCAAACCCTCAGTATATCATTCATAACCATTACTCACCTCAAACCGGCCGAAATCCTAGCCCGCCTTGCGCTTTCCTCGCAAATCGACCTCCTTGAATGTAGAATCTGATCAAAACCACAAGGAATAGGTTATAATAAGCTAATGGGACACAACCCAATTGAAAGAACTCGAAAAACACCCAAAACTCGAAGTTGGCAAAACCCGAGCCCCGGGCCCGCTTCTCGAAAAATTACGAAATTCACATTTTCGGAATCCACGTCTCGCCACAAGTCCGTGCATATCAAATTCACAAAAATCGGAGTCCATTTGTCCCCTCAATCACTAGCTAAAATTCTTTAAAATTTTTAAAGCCCTAACCTCCATTTTTAGCCTTAATTCCCTTGGATTTTCGGTGCAAACCCACGTTTTTACACCATAATACCTAATCTAAGACCAAGAATTCGTACCGGATGAAGACTCTCGAATCCTCTTCGAAAATCGCCTAAAATCTCCTTAGTCCAAGATGAATATGTTGAGTTGCTTCAAAAATTCGCGAAGGTGAAATTAAATACCCCTGAATAGTAGTTTCCGCTTCTGTCACTTCTGGGACACCGCTTTTGCGGTTATTTATCCGCTTCTGCGGTTCTATGACTTTTACCCATGACCACTTCTGCGGTCAACAAATCGCAAATGCGGGACCGCTTCCGCGCTCCGCATGTCTGCTTTTGCAGAAAACTCCAGGCCCCTCAAAAACCGCTTCTGCGACCTTATGGCCGCATCTGCGGAACCGCTCCTACGGCTCCTTTTCCGCAGATGCGGAAATACCAGAAGCCTGAAGACCAGACCTGCTGCATGCTTTCCAAATTCCCGTTTAACCATCCGAAATCACCCCGAGGCCCCCGGGACCTCAACCAAAAACACCAACCTACTCCAAAACTTCATATGAACTTGTTCCAATCATCAAAACATGCCAAACAACACAAAAATCATCAATTCACCACGGATTCAAGCCTAAGTTAAACTAAACTTCCGAAACTCACATTCGATCAAAAACCTGACCAAACGACGTCCGAATGACCTGAAATTTTGCACACATATCTAAAATCACCTAACGAAGCTACTACAACTCTCGGAATTCCATTCCAACCCTCGGATCAAAATTTCACCTATCAACCGGAATTCGCCAAAATTCGAACTTCGCCAATTCAAGCCTATTTCTACACCGGACCTCCAAATTCAATTCCGATCGCTCCCCTAAGTCACAATTCCTCCCACGAAACTAACCGAACTACCGGAACTCACATCCGAGCCCTCTAACTATATAGTCAACTTCCGGTTGACTTTTCCAAAACAAGCTTCCTTCCAATAGGCTAAGTTCCTCATTTCCAACCAAAACCAATCCGACTCTACCCGATCAACTCAAATATTGATATTAGATCATAGAAAAACATAATATGGGGAAACGGGGCAGTAACTCACATGACGACGGGCCGGGTCGTCACATTATACTAAATATTGGACAATATAATAAACAGAAATACATAACATAAAAGTTATTTGATGGCTATATAAGACCCTTTAATTTAATAAATATTTTATTCATTAAAATTCAGACAATATCTATTCTATTTATATAGAATAGGAGAAACAAATCATTGTAATAATTCCAAATGTAATGTCAAAAAATTAACAAAGTGACAAATTTTAGGACAAAGCTCCAATAAATTTGGAGATTCAAAA
>MU712238.1:62310-96870 GCA_026770625.1 Nicotiana glauca | reverse complement strand
GGGGTCTTTCTCAACTGCTCCACAATGGAGTAATCTTGTGCCTTCATTTTCTTTAAAAACTCCTCCGCCTCTTCCTCTGTCACGGGTTTCTTTATCACCGCTGGGTTGGACCTTCTTAACTCTACGGGAGCAAAACACCTTCCCGAACGAGTTAACCTCTGGGCCTCACATATTTCTTCCACAACCTCCTTCCCCTTATACATTACCATCGCTTGACTGTAGCTCCATGGCACGACTTTCTCGCTGATTATTGGCAACTGCATTACCAGCCTGATAACAACTGGCCGTATGCATGCTGGCTTGCCTGGTACCCCTTGCACCATTACTTTGACCGTCTCTAGATTCTTTGCAGCAACAGACGAACTCTTTCCCATCACCACCACTGGCTTGACGTCTACCTCTCCTAAATGTACCACCTCTTTTCCACTGGTCGACTTTTCTTTTATACTGGCACGGATCATCATCACGGTTTGTGAGGGTTTTTTTAGCTCCCCTCCTTCGTGAACCAGCTCGATCATGTGGGCTTTATGATGTGCTGGCAACGAGTTCTGATTGATGTTGGGTGCCACTGGTGTCTGAACCTCGATCCTATTGGTGTCAATAAGATCCTGCACTGTATGTTTCAACTTCCAGCACTTCTCGGTATCATGTCTGGGAGCCCCTGAACAATATTCACAGCTTACCGAGTGGTCCATATTTTTGGGAAGGGGATTTGGCAATGTGGGCTCAACAGGACTCAACAAGCCTAACTGACTTAATTTGTGGAACAAAGCAGTATAGGTTTCTCCCAACTCAGTAAATGTTCTCTGTCTCTGCACCCTTTCATTTCTGAAAGCTTGATTCCCGCGGAGACCTGGCCCTGAAGGGTTCCTGTAGGCCCTTGGTGGTGGATATGTGTTTTGTGGAGGTGGATATGTATTCTGTGGAGGTGGGTAGGTATTTTAGGGATCTGGCGCATGCCATTGCAGGCGAGCCAGAGGCTGGGTATATGTCTAGGCCTGATGGACGGAGAAATGTGGTTCTTGTGGTGGGTAGTAGGGCTGTGGAGGGTAATTTGGAGTGTGTAGGTAATTTGGGTGATGGGGTCTGGATTGGTAGCGAGGGGAAGGACCTCTCGATCTGGACTAATTACCTGCCTCTACTGTTGCGACCTCTTCTCTTTTCTTCTTCCCGAGCGCACCTCCTGTGTCGCTCTGGATGGCCTGGGTTGTTGCTTTAATCGCCGAATAGCTCAGGATTTTGTTGGACTTAAGTCCCTCTTCAATCATACCGCCCATTTTCACTACCTCATTGAAAGATTTGCCAACTGACGTCACCAAGTGACCAAAGTAAGTTGGCTCTAGAGTCTGCAGAAAGTAGTCCACCATTTCCCCTCCCTCATCGGAGGATCAACTCTTGCTGCCTGTTCTCTCCACCGGAACCCAAATTCCCGAAAGCTTTCCCTGGGCTTCTTCTCAAGTTTCAGCAATGTGAGACGGTCAGTGACGATCTCAAGGTTGTACTGGAAGTGACCTGCAAATGCTTGTGCTAGATCGTCCCAGGTGTACCACCTGCTAGGATCATGTCTTGTGTACCATTCAAGTGCAGACCCACTTACACTTTGACCAAAGTAAGCTATCAGCAGCTCATCATTACCACCCGCTCCTCTCATCTTGCTGCAAAAACCTCGCAGATGTGCCATTGGATCACCGTGCCCCTCGTATAGATCAAACTTTGGCATCTTGAACCCTGCCGACAATTGAACGTCAGGGAAAGGGCACAGATCCTTGTAGGCCACGATGACCTGGATGCCTAACCCGTGCATATTCCTGAAGGACTGCTCCAGGCTTTTAAATTTTTTAAGCACTTCATCCTGCCCTAGGCTCTTAGCCGGCTTTTCAATCTCTGCCGGGACCTCAAAGTGGGGATTATAGGCATATGGCTTGGGTGCTTTGAATGTAGGTTCAGGGGGGTAATATTGGTTATCGTGAGCATGAAACAACGGCTCACTAGATGATCTTTGTAGCGTGGCTGGTGGGGGTCCCATGAAATTAGGAACATTTGGTGGATGAGGGTTCTATTTGGGCGGTGGAGTTTGGGGATCATAGGCATTTCTTCCCTGATAGTACTGGTGACTTGGGAAGCTTGTCGAAGGGCCGTGGGGAGGGTATTCCGGCGTGTGTCCTAGTGGGAGAGTAGGAGTAACGGGAGGGTCGAGCACCTTTTGTACCTTAGCCAAGGCTAACTGCATTTCGTTCATCTCCAGTCTCATTTTATCCATTGCCTCCTTCAGCATCTGATTTTCCGTCTTCTCCTCCTTAACACTGTTTTCTGAGTTAGTCCTACTTTTCGGTATGGGCCCTTTAGATCTTGTTTGATAATGGTATGGTGCCAGTACGTTCTAACAAACTAACTGGTTGAAATTGGAGAAACAACAAACTTGTCAGCATTAGAGTTTTAACACATATTGCAATTGCACGTTGGGGGATGCAATGTTCTTAGGCAGTTTAACCATTTCTAACATGTCTTTGCTCTGACCGCATGCATCATCCCGACTTATTTTATTTGTGCCTCTTTTAAGTGTTTCTGAAACCCTCCATTATTTTTTTTCTCTTTTTTCCTTCTTCTCCTTTTTTCTTTTATTCTCTTACTCTTTTCTTTTTTTCTTTTTTAGTGGTGGTCAAATCTTATGGGGATTGCCTACGTATCATGTCCCCGCATGAATCAGACCGGGTGTAGTTCCGCCCACAAGTGAAAAATAAAGACACCAATTTTTGGGATTTTCATTTCATTATCGAAACATTCTATTACAAACTACCCATTTGGAAAAGGAAAAACAAACTACAGACTCCAAACTACTAGCATAGCTTGATGCAAAAAAGAGAATAGACGGGTAGACAACAGACTCTTAAAAATAGAAAATACAGACTTGAACTAGGAATACATTAAAGCTTTGAATTTTGGTGCCCGCGGGGCATCGTTCGGCCTTTCCGCGGGCTTTGGTGCAAGGCCCCTTTGCAAAATTTTCAATTCTTACATGATCCGGTGGACATAACCCATGACTGAAGTAAAGAGGGTAGTACGGGGCATTTCCTCACATGCTAAGCACCTCATGGTGATGTGTGCCTGATCTCTTCGATTCTACCCCTGATTCTATCCCTTTCCATAAGCAGTTGCTCTATTCGTCGGTTCCTTGCTCCCAGCACTTGAGCGTTGTTAGCGAGTTGGTCCTAGAACTTATCTATTTGTTTTTCCATTCGTGCCATCAAGTCATAGCAGCGTTTCCTATCTATTCTGGCATCTCGGGCTTGTTTAAGGACCTGCTCTTTTAGAGTGGAATTTGTTTCTCTCAATATAACAATGGTCCCTTCATAATCCCTCCTCACTTGCCGTAGGTGTTTTGTTTGCTCTACTGTACCTTTTGCCCATCTGGCTTGAATTCTTGCTATGCCAGCTTCTGCCCTTTACAAACCCTCTCGACTTTTAATGACCTGGTTTCTCAACCCAGCTATCATCCTTTTGTCGGACTGACATCTTTGTTGGTTATTGGCATCCATTCTGACTCGTCGGATTTGGGCTTTTAGGGCCTTATTTTCTCGGGTCAGTCTGCTCTTTTCTCATGTATCAACATCAATTTGCAAGCTATTTTCATATTTCAGACCCTCAATTTGCTGTTTCAGCTTGCCGATTTCAACCTGATAGCCTTCTTCTTTCGCCAACCAACCCCATTGCGCTTGTGATGATTCTGCGAAGTCTTGGATGTGGGGTCTTTTAGCTGGCCTCTGGTGCTCAAGTTTTCTCCTGTACCATGCGAGGTATTCTGGCGACACTTCGCCTTTGGCCCAATCCTGCACACAAGTGTTTACTTTCAAGGTCTGACATTCATTCCAGATTTTGCGAACTACCGCTTCGGGGAACTGCCCACTAGGCCTAATTTCGACCACCTAGCCGCTGAGATCTTCTTCCTTTGGGACTATTTGGCACCGCCCAAACTGCCTCAAGACTCGGTATGGCGCATATGGTTGAATGCTTTTGAGACCCATTAGCAGTAAATGAGATTTGGCGGCTGACATGTGTATGATTTCATCTATGGGTAACCACCCAAATGGCCATTCTATCTGGCTTGCGGTGATGGAACGCAAGAGAGTTACCCATTCAGTGACCCCTTACGGCAAACTGAACTCGTCGATCCTTGTGGAAAATTCTTCTATACAGGTCTTTTCTGATGACCCATAGCTCATGAACTGAGGGCGATGACACAAGTGTTCGATCATCCACATTTGCAGCAATACATTGCAACCCTCAAAGAAACCCCCTCTGCCTTTGCAAACAGTAATAGCAGGGAAGATGTCTGCTATTATCATTGGTGCTAGAGTGCTGTTGTCTTGCTTGAGCAAAGTGCTGACGACCCCAGCAACTTGTATATTAATTTTCCCATATTTTCTAGGGAATACCAGAAGACCTAGAAAGGCCACCATAAATGCAATACACCTATGTCTTTCCCATTTCAAACGGTTTTCCCTGCTACAGATTTTACCCTCAGGATTGTTGAACCCTCCAATATGACCATATCTGTCGTATATGAATGCCAGAGTACAAAAACCCTCTGATAAGTCTGGGTTGCGTACCGTTCTGCGGATCTTCAAAGTGTCTAAGAACCTTTGTATGGTTACGACCCTCGGCGCAATAAGATACTGCTCTCTCATAGGAATTTTAGGACCCCCGATGTACCCTGCTAGTTCTTCCAGTGTCGGTGTAAGCTCAAAATCTGAGAAATGAAACACATTGTGTGCCGAGTCCCAGAATGAAATTAATGCCCGTATGATGTCCCCTCTAGGATAAATGTTCAGCAACCCAACCAGGCCTCCCAAGTATAACTTGACTGTATCTTGCCCTGATTCTCCTAAGTCATTCCAACACACACGTGAATTCCGACTCGTGCTTATTCTATAGGGGTTAACCGGCCAAAAAGTAAAAAATGACCAAAGGTGGCCGTTTATGCAAAGTCAGCCTTCCGGCGTCCCTTTAGGGAACATTCGGCTATTTTTGACATAAACGGCATCACCCGACTTTGTTTATGAAGAAAAATTAAAAATTTTACATTTTGCCTATTTTTGCAAAAAGGGGAAGTTGGACCCGATGAGGTTTGCCTACGTATCTCACATCCGATGAGAATCAAACCGACGTAGTTCGGGCAAGAAAAATACACTAAATTAAACCAAGACTTTTTTTATTTTTTCAAGTAAAACTCCCTATTTTCCTTTTTCAAAAATCCAAATTTTGGCAGAGTTTTGACACTACTTGGACATTGGTTTATTTCTAAAAATGAGTAGTTATCTCTCTACACTGCTATATATTTTTTCTCTTTTTCACAAACTTTCAAAATTCCCTATTCAGAAGCCGGTCAGCATGTAAGTCTGAAGCAAATAAATGCGCAAAACAAACAGGATGCAGCATGATGGTCTTTTTCGTTTCAGGTTGCTTGTCCTAGATGGGCCCAACCCTTGTGTTGAGACCCCTAAGTCAAATGCAACATGATGCAAATAAACGTTCCTACTAGGGATCCGACATGAAGTCAAGTTTTTCTATGTTCAGAACCTGGGTTTGTGTCCTAGACTGTATACCTGAGCGGACAACTCAAGTCGAGGAGGGGGCTACAAATCCGGGGACCCGCGAGATCGTCCGGCTTAGTAACTTATCCGAGCCTCTTTTTATTTAAAGGTATGACACTAATAGAATAGAGAGTCTCAACCAGTGAGCACATCCCCAGAGGTAAGTAGAGAAGGTTTTGGCACAATTTATATGTACAGTTCAAATAATATTAAAGCGGTAAAAAGCATCATTTTGCACATTAAGCAAAGATCATATGAAAATATCAGATAATAAAGGCAAAATACAACAATTTGTCACAAGCTCGAATTTCTAACCCTGAACCAGTGGTTCTGGGTCGTTTTGTCCCCAGCAGAGTCGCCAGAGCTGTCACACCTTCTTTTGGTCCGCGCCCGCAGGGGCGCGGAGGGAGTTTTTCCAATTAAAGGACAATCGAAACGGGATTTTTTTATTTATTTCAGAGTCGCCACTTGGGAGATTTATGGTGTCCCAAGTCACTGATTTAATCCCGAATTGAGGAAAAGAATGACTCTATTTAACAGTCCGCGAACTAGAAATCCGGATAAGGAATTCTGTTAACCCGGGAGGAGGTGTTAGGCATTCCCGAGTTCCGTGGTTCTAGCATGGTCGCTCAACTGTCGCATTTGGCTTATTTATCTGATTTTAACAATTATGAGCTTATATGCAAGTTTAAACTTTTCACCGCTTTTATCATTACTATTATTATTTTAACAAAGAATTGCAACGTTGTGAAAACGTATCTCGAACCACGTCACATCAATGTACCCGTGGTTATCGACACATTTCGACTCACTTGAGATTTGGATTTGGGTCACATAAATGTGCACCCGAGTTTAAGAAAGTGATTTATTAAAGGCGCACCTAAAGCGACTAGCGTATCATTATTTTTGGTAAAGCCGTGAAATTTTGCTAAACGGCCCATCCTGAAATCTAAGTAATTTTACAAGCACGTGTAGAGGGCCCGGAAACTTATGTATTTTTTGTTTGTCGAGGCTCGTCTCATTTATTATTTTAGAAAAAAAGAATTGCAACATCATGGAAATGCATCTCGAACCACGTTACAATCATATACCCGTGATTATCAATACATTTCGACTTCGTTGAGATTTGGATTTGGGTCACATAAATGTGCACCCGAGTTTAAGAAGGTAAGGTTATTTAAAGTATACGCCTAAAAAGACTAACGCGTTTGTTATTTTTTGGGAAAAAGCCATGAAATTCGCTAAGCGGCCGATCCCGAAGTCTATGCAATTATTAACCATTTATTGAGGGCGCCGCAACTTGTGTGTTTTATTTGGCGAGGCTCATCTCGTTTATTTTAAAAGGATAATCCTAAAGTGACTATATTTTTCTATTTTTTGTCCGTCTCTAAAAATGAAAAAAGGTCCTAATTAATTTACATGCTTAAGAATTGTTATAGTCGGGTTCCGAACACAGTCTGCTAGATCAGAATATAAGCGTGCATATGGGCAGTCCGTTCGCCAACATGGGCCCAGGTCCAACGCATGTAGTATTAAACAGGACCTGGGCCATCTTATTCCAATATTGAGGCCTAGTTAAGTTATTCTACACATATTCACAGCTTTGCAACGCAGAAATGTAGAGTGATGGTATCTAATTAAGAAAATTACTGCAAGTTATAGAATGGCAATCAGTTGGAATGAGGTAACTTAGAGGTCTAGTTTTAATCCTAAATTCAAACCATTGAACGTTGAAAATAGATTGCCATGGTAATTAAAACAGTCTACTGGGCCTGATTCTTTTTGACATGCATTTAGACATATACTGCCTAATATCCAAGCTAAAATAAACAGAACATTATTGACTGCATCACTACAAAAACTGTCCAGTTATACGAAGCGGCAAAAATTTACATAACAGTAGTATATAAACTGTTCTACCTACAATCAGTGAAGGAGAAAAGTTAAATAAAAAACTTCAAACTTCCATTTCATATGTATTCATGCTTCCACATTTTTCAGCTTACAAAATTGGCAAGGTTACAGCCACGTACCTGGTATGGGAAGCAAAAGAAGAGGAAGATGAGAACCAGCAGTAGGAGAAACAACACAGTAACAACAACAATAACAACTAGCAGCAGGCAGTCCAAAACCCAGGAGTGAAACCAGAAATACCAGGCAATTTCAGAGATACCAAACAGCAAACCAACATACCAGAAATGCAATAGAAGAGTAGGTTTTTGATTTCTGTTTTTCAGACTCTCAAAGACTGAACTTTTAAGTGTTAAAAATCCAGCCTGTTTACTCTCTAACTCTGAACTTTTTTGTCTTCCAAAATCCCGCCCACTTTTTAATCTCAAACTAAACTGACCTCCTCAATATTCAAAAGCCAGCCCCTTCTTAGTCAAAAATGACTCTATTTATAACCAAAATAGACCCCCTATCACTGCCTTGAACTCCACAGAACTAATTCTGCCCATCCCCTCTAAATCCCCACTCCTATGTCTTATCTTGATTCAAGTTAACTTGGTTCCCCACACTTGGTTCCCTATTGTTTCAATCAAAGGTCATGGGGTATTAAATAAATCCCATGCCATTATATTAAACTAATGACATTTAATTAACCACTTGACATGCCCTTAAGTTATTCTAATTAAAACCCTATTAAATCCCAAAATTACCCCCTTAACCCCTGTATATTACTGCCCTACCCTGACCCTTACCAATCTGTATTAAACCCCTTCAATTCTAAACCAAAACTAATTACTAACTGCCCAATTATAACAGCTATAACCATTCCTAATCAAATTCACACAGATTCAAAGCAAAAGAACAAAACAAATCAAAAAATGGTATCAATCAGATGGAATGAGTTGATCATATTGGGAACCAATCCTGATCAACTCAAACCAATTGATCAAAAATGGAGTTGATAATGTGAGCAAAACATGAATATCAACTAGTTGGTCAAGCAACTAACAGGATGAAGCGAGATGAACTGATATGCATTGAAGGTGTCAACAGGATAAGCTCCTAAGTTCAAACAAGCATATAAAAAGGCTTGTTCTCAATCACAAAATTAAAAACAAAAAGAAACAAAGGTACTAGCATGAACTTATTACCATGTTATTCTATCCTTTAAACATGAAAAACAAATCAACGACAACTATTCAATCGATTACACAAGCTATAACATATAACAATTAAACACAAACAAACAGAATAAACAGACCCGCAGGTGATTGAGTGGTTTTGACAACAACTAGGGAACTTATAAGGAAACTAACTAATCGACCAGACTATTTCAATCGATTACATGGTTTATAACATTTACAACACACAGAAACAAATGATGAACTGGACCGAATAAAAGTTCATTGAAGATGGACAGAACAACAACAACAACAACAACAACAACAACCCAGTATAATCCCACTTAGTGAAATTGAAAAATCAATAAAACTAAACAAATAGACAATGACAAAGATAGAACAGAAAGGGAAATGAAAAATACCTCAAAGGAACTCAGAAACAGGCATCCTCGACTTGAACTCAGACTCGAACTTTTGGGGTCAAATGGACCTTAATCGAGTGTTCTCGTGTGAGAACACTCGACTAAGGCCGATTAGGAACCCCAAATTTCCCTTGATTTCGGACAGAAACCAGGTATAGATTTTCTAGAGTTCATGGGCTTGATTTGGGGTTCGAATGGTTCTAGCAAGATTCGAACCAAACCAGAGGTGGTTTGGGCACGGGGGAGGTCAGGGGGTGACAGGGTGTGAGTTTGGGCTTGGTTGGGGTAGGTTCAAGTTCTGCTCGAGTCTTCAAATGAAGATTCGAGAGGCTAGGGAATGATTTGAGGTAAAAGGGTGGTGGATTTGGATTGCGGGTGGTGTGATGGCTTTAGGGTGTTAATTTGGTGACCGGTGGCGTTGCTGTCGCCGGGTTTCAGGCGAAGGTATATCAATGGCAGCTAGGGTTTGGTCTGGTTCGTCTCTGAGCTTTGAGAGAGAGACGATGGGGTGAGGGGTGCTTGGATTGCAGGGGGGCTGGGTAGGAGATTAGATTTATATACGAAGGGGGGATTCAATCTTAGCCGTTGGATCATTTACGATCAACGGCCAGGATCTTTTATTTAAATGAAACGACGTCGTGTGGTGTTGTTACGAGACTGGGTCGGTCTTGGATGGGAACGGGTCGGGTTGTGAGGAGGCCTTGGGACCGTCAGATCTAAAGAAATTTGAAGGCTCAGATTAAACACCTGGAACAGTGTCGTTTCAAACAATGTTGGGGCTGAACTGGACCGTTAGATCTATTTGATCAACGGTCCAGATTTGAGATGCCTAAATGGCATCGTTTGTGTGATCAGAGAGACTAACCATATTGTACCGGGATATATGGGGTGTTTTTGGCCATGATTTTGGTCCACAAAGGGTGGCCCAATTCCGATTTCTTTATTATTTCACTTGTTTTGTTTTCTATTATTTTCCCCTTTTAATTCCTAATTACCAAAAATCCTAAAATATGTTGTAAAACCAAAATTATCTTAAAAAGGGTATTAATTAACCCTTAGAAATAATTAACCCACAAGATCAAACATTAATTAAAACAAAATCCCACAATTGAACAACAAAAATGATAAAACTACCAAGATATATATTTTTGTGATTTTTGTTCTTTTTTTTGAAAACCAAATTATGGTTTAATTAATTCCTAATTGTGAAAATAATATCCTAGGTGCACACGCAATATATTTTTGTATTTTTAATTAACCAAATAAGATGAGCATTCATAGACAAAAGTAATCATCCAAAACGTCAGGCAAAATTGTCAAAAATTGTACACAAAGGCGATTTGTTTTATTTTTTTGATTTCTTTCGAAGTAGTTTTCATGAAGCAAAAATCACGTGCTCACAGCCTTAATGTTGGCAAAATGTGACTAGGGAATGGAGGCCCTATGTCTAAAAATCTCAACTCAGGGATTGGAGCCCTAATGTTGGCCAAAAAAAAGGCGACTAGGGAATGGAGGCCCTATGTCTAGAATCTCAACTAAGGGATTGGATACCTAATGTTGGCAAAAAAAATGACTAGGTAATGGACGCCGTATGTCAAAAATCTCAACTTTGGTATTGGAGCCCTAATCTTGGTAAAAAAGGCGAGTAAGAAATGGAGGCCCTATGTCTAAAAATCTTAACTTAAGGATTGGAGTCCTAATGTTGGCAAAAAAGGAGACTAGGGAATGGAGGCCCTATCTCTAAAAATCTCATCTCAGGGATTGGTGCCCTAATTTTAGCAAAAAAGACGACTAGGGAATGGAGTTCCTACGTCTAAAAATCTTAACTCAGGGATTGTAGCCCTAATGTTGGCAAAAAAAGGCGATTAGGGAATGGAGGCACTATGTCTAGAATCTCAACTTAGGGATTGGATACCTAATGTTGACAAAAAAAAACGACTAGGTAATGGAGGCCCTATGTCTAAAATCTCAACTTTGGGATTGGAGCCCTAATCTTGGTAAAAACAGAAACTAAGGAATGGAGGCCCTATGTCTAAAAAATATCAACTCAAGGATTGGAGCCCTAATGTTGGCAAAAAAGGTGACTAGGGAATGGAGGCCCTATGTCTAAAAATCTCATCTCAGGGATTGGTGCCCTAATGTTAGCAAAAAATACAACTAGGGAATGGAGGTTCTACGTCTAAAAATCTCAACTCAGGGATTTGAGCCCTAATGTTGGCAAAAAAGGCGACTACGGAATGGAGGCCCTATGTCTAAAAATCTTAACTCAGGGATTGGAGCCTTAATGTTGGCAAAAAAGACGACTATGGAATGGTGGTCCTATGTCTAAATATCTCAACTCAGGGATTGGAGGCCTAATGTTGGCAAAAAAAAAGCGACTAGGGAATGGAGGCCCTATGTCTAAAAGTCTCAACTCAGGGATTGGAGCCCCAATGTTGGGCAAAAAGGCGACTAGGGAATGGAGGCCCTAAGGCCCTATGTCTAAAATCTAAACTTAGGGATTTGAGCCTGAATGTTGGAAAAAAGGAAACTAGGGAATGGAGGACCTATGTCTAAAATCTTAACTCAGGGATTGGAACCCTAATGTTTGCAAAAAAAAAAGGAGATTAGGGAATGGAAGCCCTATTTCTTAAAATTGCAAATAAGGGATTGGAGCCCTAATGTTGGCAAAAAAGGCTACTAGGGAATGGAGGCCATATGTTTAAAATCTCAAATTAGGGATTGGAGCCCTAATGTTGGCAAAAGGTGACTAGGGAATGGATGCCCTATGTCAAAAAATCTCAAGGATTGGAGGCCTAATGTTGGCAAAAAAAAAAAAGGCAACTAGAGAATGGAGGCCCTATGTCTAGAATCTCAACTAAGGGATTGGATACCTAATGTTGGCAAAACGACGACTAAGGAATGGAGGCCCTATGCCTAAAAATCTCAATTCAGAGATTGGAACCCTAATGTTGGCAAAAAAGGCGATTAGGGAATGGAGGCCCAATGTATCAAAATCTCAACTCAGTGATTGGAGCCCTAATGCTGGCAAAAAGGCGATAACGGAATGGAGGCCCTATGTCTAAAAATCTAAACTTAGGGATTGGAGCCCTAATGTTGGCAAAAAAGACGACTAGGGAATGGAGGCCCTATGTCTCAAAATTTCAACTCAGAGTTTGGAGCCCTAATGTTGGCAAAAAAAAAAAGGCGATTAGGGAATGGAGGCCCTGTGTCTACAAATCTCAACTCAGGGATTGGAGCCCCAATGTTGGCCAAAAAGGCGACTAGGGAATGGAGCCCCTATGTCTAAAATCTAAACTTAGAGATTTGAGCCTGAATGTTGGCAAAGGCGACTAGGGAATGGAGGCCCTATGTCTAAAAATCTCAACTCAGGGATTGGAGCCCTAATGTTGAAAAATAAGGCGACTAGGGAATGGAGGACCTATGCCTAAAAATCTCATATCAGGGATTGGTGCCGTAATGTTAGCAAAAAAGACGACTAGGGAATTGAGGTTCTACGTCTAAAAATCTCAACTCAAGGATTGGAGCCCTAATGTTGGCAAAAAAAGGCAACTACGGAATGGAGGCCCTATGTGTAAAAATCTCAACTCAGGGATTGGAGCCCTAATGTTGGCAAAAAAGAAGACTAGGGAATAGAGGTCCTATGTCTAAATATCTCAACTCAGGGATTGGAGCCCTAATGTTGGCAAAAAAAGGCTACTAGGGAATGGAGGCCCTATGTCTAAAAGTCTCAACTCAGGAATTGGAGCCCCAATGTTGGCCAAAAAGGCGACTAGGGAATGGAGGCCCTATGTCTAAAATCTAAACTTAGGGATTTGAGCCTAATGTTGGAAAAAAGGCAACTAGGGAATGGATGACCTATGTCTAAAATCTTAACTCAGGGATTGGAACCCTAATGTTGGCAAAAAAAAAAGGCGATTAGGGAATGGAGGCCTTATTTCTTAAAATTGCAAATTAGGGATTGGAGCCCTAATGTTGGCAAAAGGTGACTAGGGAATGGATGCCCTATGTCTAAAAATCTCAACTCAGGGATTGAAGGCCTAATGTTGGCCAAAAAAAGGCGAATAGGGAATGGAGGCCCTATGTCTAGAATCTCAACTTAGGGATTAGATACCTAATGTTGGCAAAAAGACGACTAGGGAATGGAGGCCCTATGTCTAAAAATCTCAACTCAGGGATTGGAGCCTTAATGTTGGCAAAAAAGGCGACTAGGGAATGGAGGCCCTATGTATTAAAATCTCAACTCAGGGATTAGAGCCCTAATGTTGGCAAAAAGGCGACTAGGGAATGGAGCCCCTATGTCTAAAATCTAAACTTAGGGATTTGAGCCCGAATGTCGGCAAAGGCGACTTGGGAATGGAGGCCCTATGTCGAAAAATCTCAACTCAGGGATTAGAGCCCTAATGTTGTCAAAAATAGGCGACTAGGGAATGGAGGCCCTATGTCTAAAATCTCAACTTTGGGACTGGAGCCTTAGTCTTGGCAAAAAAGGCGACCAGGGAATGGAGGCCCTATGTCTAAAAATCTCAACTCAGGGATTGGAGCCCTAATGTTGGCAAAAAAGGCGATTATGGAATGGAGGCCCTATGTCTAGAAATCTCAACTGAGGGATTGGAGCCCCAATGTTGGCCAAAAAGGCGACTAGGGAATGAAGGCCCTATATCAAAAATCTAAACTTAGGGATTTGAGCCCGAATGTTGGCAAAGGCGACCAGGCAATGGAGGCCCTATGTCTAAAAATCTCAACACCGGGATTAGAGCCCCAATGTTGGCAAAAAAAAGTTGACTAGGGAATGGAGGCCCTATGTCTAAAATCTCAAATTGGGATTGGAGCCTTAATCTTGGCAAAAAAGGCGACTAGGGAATGGAGGCCCTATGTCTAAAAATCCCAACTCAAGGATTGGAGCCGTAATGTTGGCAAAAAGAGGCGACTAGGGAATGGAGGCTCTATGTCTAAAAATCTCAACTTAGGGATTGGAGCCCTAATGTTGGTGAAAAAAGGCAACTAGGGAATGGAGACCCTATGTCTAAAATCTCAACTTAGGGATTTGAGCCCTAATGTTGGCAAATGCGACTAGGGAATGGAGGCCCTATGTCCAAAAATCTCAACTCAGGGATTAGAGCCCTAATGTTGGCAAAAAAAAAAGGCGACTTAGGAATGGAGGCCCTATGTCTAAAATCTAAATTTGTGATTGGAGCCCTAATCTTTGGATAAAACGCGACTAGGGAATGGAGGTCCTATTTATAAAATCTAAATTTGGGATTGGAGTCCTAATCTTTGATAAAAAGGCGACTAGGGAATGGAGGCCCTATGTCTAAAATCTCAACTTTGGGATTGGGGCCTTAATCTTGGCAAAAAAGGCGACTAGGGAATGGAGGCCCTATGCCTAAAAATCTCAACTCAGGGATTGGATCCCTAATGTTGGCAAAAAAAGGCGACTAGGGAATGGAGGCCCTATGTCTAAAAATCTCAACTCAGGGATTGGAGCCCTAATGTTGGAAAAAAAGGCCACTAGGGAATGGAGGCCCTATGCCTAAAAATCTCAACTCAGGGATTGGAGCCCTAATGTTGGCAAAAAAAGGCGACTAGGGAATGGAGGCCCTATGTCTAAAAATCTCAACTCAGGGATTGGAGCCCTAATGTTGGAAAAAAAGGCCACTAGGGAATGGATGCCCTATGTCTAAAACACTCAACTCAGGGATTGGAGTCCTTATGCTGGCATCTATGTCTAAAAGGCGACTAGGGAATGGAGGCCCTATGTCTAAAAATCTCAAATTAGGGATTGAAGTCCTAATGTTGGCAAAAAAATAAGGTGACTAGGGAATGGAGGCCCTATGTCTAAAATCTCAACTTTGGGATTTGAGCCCTAATGTTGTAAAAAAAGGCGACAATGGAATGGAGGCCCTATGTCTAAAAATCTCAACTCAGGGATTGGAGCCCTAATGTTTGCAAAAAAAGGCGACTAGGGAATTGATGCCCTATGTCTAAAAATCTCAACTCAGGGATTGAAGCCCTAATGTTGGCAAAGAAAGACGATTAGGGAATGGAGCCCCTATGTGTAAAAATCTCAACTCAGGGATTGTAGACCTAATGTTGACCAAAAAGGCGACTAGGGAATGGAAGCCCTATGTCTAAAATCTCAACTTACGGATTTGAGCCCTAATTTTGGCAAAGGCGACTAGTGAATGGAGGCCCTATGTCTAAATCTCAACTCAGGGATTGTAGCCCTAATATTGGCAAAAAAAGGCGACTAGGGAATAGAGGCCCTATGTCTAAAAAATCAACATTGGGATCGGAGCAATAATCATGGCAAAAAAGGCGACTAGGGAATCGAGGCCCTATGTCTCAAAATCTCAACTCAAGGATTGGAGACCTAATGTTGGCCAAAAAGGCGACTAGGGAATAGAGGCCCTATGTCTAAAATCTCAACTTAGGGATTTGAGCCCTAATGTTGGCAAAGGCACTAGGGAATGGAGGCCCTATGCCTAAAAATATCAACTCAGGGATTGAAGCCTTAATGTTGGGAAAAAAAGGCGACTAGGGAATGAAGGCTCTATGTCTAAATTCTCAATATTGGGATTGGAGCACTAATCAGGGATTGGAGCCCTAATGTTGGCAAAAAAAGGTGACTAGGGAATAGAGGCCCTATGTCTAAAAATCTCCACTCAGGGATTGGAGCCCTAACGTTGGAAAAAACGACGACTAAGGAATGGAGGACCTATGTCTAAAATTCTCTACTTAGGGATTGAAGCCCTAATTTTGGCAAAAAAAGGCGACTAGGGAATGGAGGCCCTATGTCTAAAATCTCAACTTAGGGTTTTGAGCACTAATGTTGGCAAAGGCAACTAGGGAATGGAGGCCCTATGTCTAAAAATCTCAACTAAGGTATTAGAGCCCTAATGTTGGCCAAAAAAAAAAAGGCCACTATGGAATGGAGGCCATATGTCTAAAATCTCAACTTTGGGATTGGAGCCCTAAACTTGGTAAAAAAGGCGTCTACGGAATGGAGGCCGTATGTCTAAAAATCTCAACTCAGGGATTGGAGCCCTAATGTTGGCAAAAAAGGCGACTAGGGAATGGAGGCCCTATGTCTAAAAATCTCATCTTAGGGATTGGTGCCCTAATGTTAGCAAAAAAGACGACTAGGGAATGGAGGTCCTATGTCTAAAAATCTCAACTCAGGGATTGGAACTCTAATGTTGGTGAATGGCGACTAGGGAATGGAGGCCCTATGTCTAAAAATCTCAGGTATTGGAGCCCTAATTTTGGCAAAAAAAGGCGACTAGGGAATGGAGGCCCTATTTCTAAAATCTCAACTTAGGGATTAGAACCTTAATGCTGGAAAAAATGCGACTAGGGAATGGAGGCCCTCTGTCTAAAAATCTCAAATCAGGGATTGGAGCCCTAATGTTGGCAAAAAAAGGCGTCTAGGGAATGGAGGCCCTATGTCTAAAAATCTCAACTTAGGAATTTGAGCTCTAATTTTGGCAAAAAAGGAGACTAGGGAATGGAGACCCTATGTCTAAAAATCTCAATTCAGGTATTAGAGCCCTAATGTTGGCAAAAAAAGGCGACTAGGGAATGGCCTTATGTCTAAAAATCTCAACTCAGGGATTGGAGCCCTAATGTTGGCAAAAAAAGGTGATTAGGGAATTGAGGCCCTATGTCCAAAAATCTCAACTCAGGGATTGGAGCCCCAATGTTGGCCAAAAAGGCGACTAGGGAATGGAGACTATATGTCTAAAATCTAAACTTAGGGATTTGAGCCCGAGTGTTGGCAAAGGCGGCTAAACAATGGAGGACCTATGTCTAAAAATCGCAACACAGGGATTAGAGCCCCAATGTTGGCAAAAAAGGGCGACTAGGAAATGGAGGCCCTATGTCTAAAATCTCAACTTTGGGATTGGAGCTTTAATCTTGGAAAAAAAGGTGACTAGGGAATGGAGTCCCTATGTTCAAAAATCTCAACTCAGGGATTGGAGCCCTAATGTTTGCAAAAAAAGGAGACTATGGAATGGAGGCCCTATGTCTAAAAATCTCAACTCAGAGATTGGAGCCCTAATGTTGGCAAAAAGGCGACTAGGGAATGGAGGACCTATGTTTAAAATCTCAACTTAGGAACTGGAGCCTTAATGTTGGAAAAATGTGACTAGGGAATGGAGGCTCTATGTCTAAAAATCTCAATTCAGGGATTGGAGCCCTAATGTTGGCCAAAAAAAAGGTGACTAGGGAATGGAGGCCCTGTGTCTAGAATCTCAACTTAGGGATTGGATATCTAATGTTGGCAAAAAAAACGACTAGGTAATGGAGTCCCTATGTCTAATATCTCAACTTTGGGACATCTTGTAAGATATTCGAAGCATGAATGAAGAGCTAACATTCTGAATTTATTCTAGTTGTATTTCTGAACCTTAAGTTGTATTTAAATCAGTTAGTTTCTCTTACTATAATCATGTAATTGTTAGATATGTATAGCTGAACAGTTCGTAGTAGTTTATCGGTCCAATAGTCTATGTATTCTAGTTAAAGAAGACATATGGTGTAGTAATAATGTTCTGCCATCTTCAGTTTATTAGTTTAAAGCATGTTAAGAATGCACATCAGGCTTTAGGTTAATTACTCAATAGCTTAAATTATTTTAATTAACAATTTGCTTACCTAAATCTGTAAAAAATAGGTTTCATTAGATATCACTTTTATTTTCTGCTTCTTAAAGTTTGAACACGTGTAGAATAATTAGGGCTCCAATCCCAATGTGTAGATTTTAGACATAGGTCCTCCATTCCCTAGTCGTTTTTTTTGCCAACATTAGGGCTCCAATCCCTGAGTTGAGATTTTTAGACATAGGGCCTCCATTCCTTAGTCGCCTTTTTTACCAATACTAGGGCTCCAATCCCAAAGTTGAGATTTTAAACATAGGGCCTCCATTACCTAGTCATTTTTTTGCCAACACTAGGTATCTAATCCGTAAGTTGAAATTCTAGACATAGGGCCTCCATTCCCTAATCGCCTTTTTTTTGCCAACATTTGGGATCCGATCCCTGAGTTAAGATTTTTAGACGTAGGATCTCCATTCTCTAGTCGTCTTTTTTGCTAACATTAGGGCACCAATCCCTGAGATGAGATTTTTGGACATAGGGCCTCCATTCCCTAGTCGCCTTTTTTGCCAACACTAGGGCTCCAATCCCTGAGTTGAGATTTTTAGACATAGGGCCTCCATTCCTTAGTCGCCTTTTTACCAAGATTAGGGCTCCAATCCCAAAGTTGAGATTTTAGACATAGGGACTCCATTACCTAGTCGTTTATTTTGCCAACATTAGATATCCAATCCCTAAGTTGAGATTCTAAACACAGGGCCTCCATTACCTAGTCACCTTTTTTTAGGCCAACATTAGGGCTCCAATCCCTGAATTGAGATTTTTTGACATAGGGTCTCCATTCCCTAGTCACATTTTGCCAACATTAGGGCTCCAATTCCTAAGTTGAGATTTTAAACATAAGGCCTCCATTCCATAGTCGCCTTTTTTGCCAACATTAGGGCTCCAATCTCTGTGTTGCGATCTAATCCCTGTGTTATGATTTTTAGACATAGGTCCTCCATTGCCTAGTCGCCTTTGCCAACATTCGGGCTTAAATCCCTAAGTTTATATTTTAGACAAATGGCCTCTATTCCCTAGTTGCCTTTTTGGCCAACATTGGGGCTCCAATCCTTGAGTTGAGATTTTTAGACATAGGGTCTCCATTCCCTAATCGCCTTTTTTTGCCAACATTAGGGCTCCAATCCCTGAGTTGAGATTTTTAGACATAGGGCATCCATTCCCTAGTCGCCTTTTTTTTTTGCCAACATTAGGGCTCTAATACCTGAGTTGAGATTTTTAGACATAGGGCCTCCATTCCCTAGTCGCCTTAGCCAACATTAGGGCTCAAATCCCTAAGTTGAGATTTTAGACATAGGGCCTCCATTCCCTAGTCGCCTTTTTTGCCAACATTAGGGCTTCAATCGCTGAGTAGAGAATTTTAGACATTGTGCCTCCATTCCCTAGTCGTTGTTTTTTCCAACGTTAGGGCTCCAATCCCTGAGTGGAGATTTTTAGACATAGGGCCTCCATTCCCTAGTCACCTTTTTTTGCCAATATTAGGTCTCCAATCCCTGATTAGTGCTCCAATCCCAATATTGGGAATTTAGACATAGAGCCTTCATTCCCTAGTCGCCTTTTTTTTTGCCAACATTAAGGCTCCAATCCCTGAGTTGAGATTTTTAGGCATAGGGACTCCATTCCCTAGTTTCCTTTGCCAACATTAGGGCTCAAATCCCTACGTTGAGATTTTAGACATAGGGCCTCTATTCCCTAGTCGCCTTTTTGGCCAAAATTAGTTCTCCAATCCCTGAGTTGAGATTTTTGCACCTAGGGCCTCCATTCCCTAATCGCCTTAATTTGCCAACATTAGGTCTTCAATCCCATAGTTGAGATTTCGAGACATAGGGCCTCAATTCCCTAGTCACCTTTTTGCCATGATTATTGCTCTAATCCCAATGTTGGGATTTTAGACATAGGGCCTCCATTCCCTTGTCGCCTTTTTTTTATGCCAACATTAGGGCTACAATCCCTGAGTTGAGATTTTTAGACATAGGGCCTCCATTCCCTAGTTGTCTTTGCCAAAATTAGGGCTCAAATCCGTAAGTTGAGATTTTAGACATAGGGCTTCCATTCCCTAGTCACCTTTTTGGTCAACATTAGGTCTACAATCCCTGAGTTGAGATTTTTACACATAGGTCCTCCATTCCCTAATCGCCTTTCTTTGCCATCATTAGGGCTCCAATCCCTGAGTTGAGATTTTTAGACATAGGGCCTCCATTCCATAGTCTCCTTTTTTTACAACATTAGGGCTCAAATCCCAAAGTTGAGATTTTAGACATAGGGCCTCCATTCCCTAGTCAACTTTTTTTTTTGCCAACATTATGGCTTCAATCCCTAATTTGAGATTTTTAGACATATGGCCTCCATTCCCTAGTCGCCTTTTTTGCTAGCATAAGGTCTCCAATCCCTGAGTTGAGTGTTTTAGACATAGGGCATCCATTCCCTAGTCGCCTTTTTTCGCCAACATTGGGGCTCCAATCTCAGAATTGAGATTTTTAGACATAGGGTCTCCATTCCCTAATCGCCTATTTTTGCCAACATTAGGGCTCCAATCCCTGAGTTGAGATTTTTAGACATAGGGCCTCCATTCCCTAGTCGCCTTTTTTTGCCAACATTAGGGCTCCAGTCCCTGAGTTGAGATTTTTAGACATAGGGCCTCCATTCCCTAGTCGCCTTTTTTGCCAAGATTAAGGCTCCAATCCCAAAGTTGAGATTTTAGACATAGGGCCTCCATTCCCTAGTCGCCTTTTTATCAAAGATTAGGGCTCCAATCCCAAATTTAGATTTTAGACATAGGACCTCCATTCCCTAGTCGCCTTTTTATCAAAGATTAGGGCTCCAATAAAAAATTTAGATTTTAGACAAAGGGCCTCCTTTCCTTAGTCGCCTTTTTTTTTGCCAACATTAGGGCTCTAATCTCTGAGTTGAGATTTTTGAACATATGGCCTTCATTCCCTAGTCGCATTTGCCAACATTAGAGCTCAAATCCCTAAGTTGAGATTTTAGACATAGGGTTTTCATTCCCTAGTTGCCTCTTTTCACCAACATTAGGGCTCCAATCCCTGAGTTGAGATTTTTAGACATATGGACTCCATTCCATAGTCTCCTTTTTTTGCAAACATTAGGGCTCCAATCCCTGAGTTGAGATTTTTGAACATAGGGACTCCATTCCCTAGTCGCCTTTTTTTCCAAGATTAAGGCTCCAATCCCAAAGTTGAGATTTTAGACATAGCGCCTCCACTTCCTAGTCGCCTTTTTTTTTTCCAACATTGGGGCTCTAATCCATGTGTTGTGATTTTAGACATAGGTCCTCCATTGCCTAGTCGCCTTTGCCAACATTCGGTCTCAAATCCCTAAGTTTAGATTTAAGACATATGGGCTCCATTCCCTAGTCGCCTTTTTGGCCAACATTGGGGCTCCAATCCCTGAGTTGAGATTTTTATACATAGGGCCTCCATTCCCTAATCGCCTTTTTTTGCCAACATTACGGCTCCAATCCCTGAGTTGAGATTTTTAGACATAGGGCATCCATTCCCTAGTCGCCTTTTTTTTTTGCCAACATTAGGGATCTAATACCTGAGTTGAGATTTTTAGACATAGGGCCTTCATTCCCTAGTCGCCTTTGCCAACATTAGGGCTCAAATCCCTAAGTTGAGATTTTAGACATAGGGCCTCCATTCCCTAGTCTCCTTTTTTTGCCAACATTAAGGCTTCTATCGTTGAGTAGAGAATTTTAGACATAGCGCATCCATTCCCTAGTCGCCTTTTTTGACAACATTAGGGCTCCAATCTCTGAGTTGAGATTTCTAGACATAGGGCCTCCATTCCTTAGTCGCCTTTTTTTGCAAACATTAGGGATCCAATCCCTGAGTTGAGATTTTTACACATAGGGCCTCCATTCCCTAATCGCCTTTCTTTGCCAACATTAGGGCTCCATATAGGGCGTCCATTCCCTAGTCGCCTTTTTTGCCATGATTATTGCTCTGATCCCAATTTTGAGATTTTAGACATATGGCCTCCATTCCCTAGTCGCCTTTTTTTTAACCAACATTAGGGCTCCAATCGCTGAGTTGAGATTTTTAGACATAGGGCCTCCATTCTATAGTCGCCTTTGCCAAAATTAGAGCTCAAATCCCTAAGGTGTGATTTTAGACATAGGGCTTCCATTCCCTAGTCGCCTTTTTGGTCAACATTAGGTCTGCATTCCCTGAGTTGAGATTTTTACACATAGGGCCTCCATTCCCTAATCACTTTTCTTTGCCAACATTAGGGCTCCAATCCCTGAGTTGAGATTTTTAGACATAGGGCATCCATTCCCTAGTCGCCTTTTTTTTTTTTGCCAACATTAGGGCTCTAATACCTGAGTCGAGATTTTTAGACATAGGGCCTCCATTCCCTAGTCGCCTTTGCCAACATTAGGGCTCAAATCCCTAAGTTGAGATTTTAGACATAGGGCCTCCATTCCCTAGTCGCCTTTTTTGCCAACATTAGGGTTTCAATCGCTGAGTAGAGAATTTTAGACATTGTGCCTCCATTCCATAATCGCCATTTTTGACAAGATTAGGGCTCCAATCCCAAAGTTGAGATTTTAGACATAGGGCCTCCATTCCCTAGTCACCTTTTTTTTTTGCCAACATTAGGGCTTCAATCCCTAATTTGAGAATTTTGGACATAGGGCCTCCATTCCCTAGTCGCCTTTTTGCCAACATAAGGGCTCCAATTCCTGAGTAAAGTGTTTTAGACATAGGGCATCCATTCCCTAGTCGCCTTTTTTGCCAACATTGGGGCTCCAATCCCTGAGTTGAGATTTTTAGACATAGGGTCTCCATTCCCTAATCGCCTTTTTTCAAACATTAGGGCTCCAATCCCAGAGTTAAGATTTTTAGACATAGGGCCTCCATTCCCTAGTCTTCTTTTTTGCCAACATTACGGCTCCAGTCCCTAAGTTAAGATTTTTAGACATAGGGCCTCCATTCCGTAGTCACCTTTTTTTGAAAACATTAGGGCTTTAATCCCTGAGTTTATATTTTTAGACGTAGGACCTCCATTCCCTAGTTGTCTTTTTTGCCAACATTAGGGCTCCAATCCCTGAGTTAAGATTTTTAGACATAGGGCCTCCATTCCGTAGTCACCTTTTTTTGCCAACATTAAAGCTCTAATACCTTAGTTGAGATTTTTAGACGTAGGTACTCCATTCCCTAGTCGTCTTTTTTGCTAACATTAGGGGACCAATCCCTGAGATAAGATTTTTAAACATAGCGCTTCTATTCCCTAGTCGCCTTTTTTGCCAACATTAGGGCTCCAATATTTGAGTTGAGATTTTTAGACATAGGGCCTCCATTCCTTAGTCGCCTTTTTTACCAATATTAGTGCTCCAATCCCAAAGTTGAGATTTTAGACATAGGGCCTCCATTACCTAGTCGTTTTTTTTTGCCAACATTACGTATCTAATACCTAAGTTAAGATTCTAGACATAGGGCCTCCATTCCCTAATCGCCCTTTTTTGCCAACACTTGGGTTCCAATCCCTGAGTTAAGATTTTTTGACGTAGGACCTCCATTCCCTACTCGTCTTTTTTGCTAACATTAGGGAACCAATGCCTGAGATGAGATTTTTGGACATAGGGCCTCCATTCCCTAGTCGCCTTTTTTGCCAACATTAGGGCTCCAATCCCTGAGTTGAGATTTTTAGACATAGGGCCTCCATTCCTTAGTCGCCTTTTTACCAAGATTACGGCTCCAATCCCAAAGTTGAGATTTTAGACATAGGGACTCCATTACCTAGTCGTTTTTTTCCAACATTAGATATCCAATCCCTAAGTTGAGATTCTAGACCCAGGGCCTCCATTCCCTAGTCACCTTTTTTTTGGCCAACATTAGGGCTCCAATCCCTGAATTGAGATTTTAAGACATAGGGCCTCTATTCCCTAGTCATATTTTTCCATCATTAGGGCTCCAATTCCTAAATTGAGATTTTAAACATAGGGCCTCCATTCCCTAGTTTCCTTTTTTGCCAACATTAGGGCTCCAATCTATTAGTTGAGATTTTTAGACATAGGGCCTCCATTCCATAGTCTTCTTTTTTTGCAAATATTAGGGCTCCAATCCCTGAGTTGAGATTTTTACACATAGGGCCTCCATTACCTAATCGCCTTTCTTTGCCAATATTAGGGCTCCAAATAGGGCCTCCATTCTCTAGTCGCCTTTTTTGCCATGATTATTGCTCTGATCCCAATTTTGAGATTTTAGACATAGGGCCTGCATTCTCTAGTTGCCTTTTTTTTGCCAACATTAGGGCTCCAATCCCTGAGTTGAGATTTTTAGACATAGGGCCTCCATTCCCTAGTTGCCTTTTTGGTCAACATTAGGTCTACAATCCCTGAGTTGAGATTTTTACACATAGGGCCTCCATTCCCTAATCACCTTTCTATGCCAACATTAGGGCTCCAATCTCTGAGTTGAGATTTTTAGACATAGGGCCTCCATTCCATAGTCGCCATTTTTGACATGATTAGGGCTCCAATCCCAAAGTTGAGATTTTAGACATAGGGCCTCCATTCCCTAGTCACCTTTTTTTTTGTCAACATTAGGGCAACATTAGGGCTTCAATCCCTAATTTGAGATTTTTAGACATAGGGCCTCCATTCCCTCGTCGCCTTTTTGCCAACATAAGGGCTCCAATCCCTGAGTAAAGTGTTTTAGACATAGGGCATCCATTCCCTAGTCGCCTTTTTTGCCAACATTGGGGCTCCAATCCCTGAGTTGTGATTTTTAGACATAGGGCCTCCATTCCCTAATCGCCTTTTTTCCCAACATTAGGGCTCCAATCCCTGAGTTGACATTTTTAGACATAGGACCTCCATTCCCTAGTCGTCTTTTTTGCCAACATTAGGGCTCCAGTCCCTAAGTTAAGATTTTTAGACATAGGTCCTCTATTCCGTAGCCACCTTTTTTTGCCAACATTAGGGCTCCAATCTCTGAGTTGATATTTTTAGACGTAGGACCTCCATTCCTAGTTGTCTTTTTTGCCAACATTAGGGCTCCAATCCCTGAGTTAAGATTTTTACACATAGGGCCTCCATTCCGTAGTCGCCTTTTTATTGCCAACATTAGGGCTCTAATCCTTTAGTTGAGATTTTTAGACGTAGGTACTCCATTCCCTAGTCGTCTTTTTTGCTAACATTAGGGGACCAATCCCTGAGATAATATTTTTAGACATAGCGCCTCCATTCCCTAGTCGCCTTTTTTGCCAACATTAGGGCTCCAATCCCTGAGTTGAGATTTTTAGACATAGGGACTCCATTCCTTAGTCGCCTTTTTTACCAATATTAGGGCTCCAATCCCAAAGTGTATATTTTAGACATAGGTCCTCCATTCCCTAGTCGCCTTTTTGCCAACATAAGGGCTCCAATCCCTGAGTTGAGATTTTTAGACATAGGGCCTCCATTCCCTAGTCTTCTTTTTTGCCAACATTAGGGCTTAAGTCCCTAAGTTAAGATTTTTAGACATAGGGCCTCCATTCCATAGTCACCTTTTTTTGCAAACATTAGGGCTCCAATCCCTGAGTTGATATTTTTAGACGTTGGACCTCCATTCCCTAGTTGTCTTTTTTGCCAACATTAGGGCTCCAATTCCTGAGTTAAGATTTTTAGACAAAGGGCCTCCATTCCGTAGTCGCCTTTTTTTCCAACATTAAAGCTCTAATCCCTTAGTTCAGATTTTTAGACGTAGGTACTCCATTCCCTAGTCGTCTTTTTTGCTAACATGAGGGGACCAATCCCCGAGATAAGATTCTGAGACATAGCGCCTCCCTTCCCTAGTCGCCTTTTTTGACAACATTAGGGCTCCAATCCCTGAGTTGAGATTTTTAGACATAGGGCCTCCATTCCGTAGTCACCTTTTTTTGCAAACATTAGGGCTCTAATCCCTGAGTTTATATTTTTAGACGTAGGACCTCCATTCCCTAGTTGTCTTTTTTGCCAACATTAGGGCTCCAATCCCTGAGTTAAGATTTTTAGACATAGGGCCTCCATTCCGTAGTCACCTTTTTTTGCCAACATTAAAGCTCTAATCCCTTAGTTGAGATTTTTAGACGTAGGTGCTCCATTCCCTAGTCGTCTTTTTTGCTAACATTAGGGGACCAATCCCTGAGATAAGATTTTTAAACATAGCGCCTCTATTCCCTAGTCGCTTTTTTTGCCAACATTAGGGCTCCAATATTTGAGTTGAGATTTTTAGACATAGGGCCTCCATTCCATAGTCTTCTTTTTTTTTTTTGCAAATATTAGGGCTCTAATCCCTGAGTTGAGATTTTTACACATAGGGCCTCCATTACCTAATCGCCTTTCTTTGCCAATATTAGGGCTCCAAATAGGGCCTCCATTCCCTAGTCGCCTTTTTTGCCATGATTATTGCTCTGATCCCAATTTTGAGATTTTAGACATAGGGCCTGCATTCCCTAGTTGCCTTTTTTTTTGCCAACATTAGGGCTCCAATCCCTGAGTTGAGATTTTTAGACATAGGGCCTCCATTCCCTTGTTGCCTTTGCAAAAATTAGGGCTCAAATCCCTAAGTTAAGATTTTAGACATAGGGCTTCCATTCCCTAGTTGCCTTTTTGGTCAACATTAGGTCTACAATCCCTGAGTTGAGATTTTTACACATAGGGCCTCCATTCCCTAATCACCTTTCTTTGCCAACATTAGGGCTCCAATCCCTGAGTTGAGATTTTTAGACATAGGGCCTCCATTCCATAGTCGCCATTTTTGACAAGATTAGGGCTCCAATCCCAAAGTTGAGATTTTAGACATAGGGCCTCCATTCCCTAGTCACCTTTTTTTTGCCAACATTAGGGCAACATTAGGGCTTCAATCCCTAATTTGAGATTTTTAGACATAGGGCCTCCATTCCCTCGTCGCCTTTTTGCCAACATAAGGGCTCCAATCCCTGAGTAAAGTGTTTTAGACATAGGGTATCCATTCCCTAGTCGCCTTTTTTGCCAACATTGGGGCTCCAATCCCTGAGTTGTGATTTTTAGACATATGATCTCCATTCCCTAATCGCCTTTTTCCCCAACATTAGGGCTCCAATCCCTGAGTTGACATTTTTAGACATAGGACCTCCATTCCCTAGTCGTATTTTTTGCCAACATTAGGGCTCCAGTCCCTAAGTTAAGATTTTTAGACATAGGTCCTCCATTCCGTAGCCACCTTTTTTTGCCAACATTAGGGCTCCAATCTCTTAGTTGATATTTTTAGACGTAGGACCTCCATTTCTAGTTGTCTTTTTTGCCAACATTAGGGCTCCAATCCCTGAGTTAAGATTTTTACACATAGGGCCTCCATTCCGTAGTCGCCTTTTTTTGCCAACATTAGGGCTCTAATCCTTTAGTTGAGATTTTTAGACGTAGGTACTCCATTCCCTAGTCGTCTTTTTTGCTAACATTAGGGGACCAATCCCTGAGATAAGATTTTTAGACATAGCGCCTCCATACCCTAGTCGCCTTTTTTGCCAACATTAGGGCTCCAATCCCTGAGTTGAGATTTTTAGACAAAGGGACTCCATTCCTTAGTCGCCTTTTTTACCAATATTAGGGCTCCAATCCCAAAGTGTAGATTTTAGACATAGGTCCTCCATTCCCTAGTCGCCTTTTTGCCAACATAAGGGCTCCAATCCCTGAGTTGAGATTTTTAGACATAGGGCCTCCATTCCCTAGTCTTCTTTTTTGCCAACATTAGGGCTTCAGTCCCTAAGTTAAGATTTTTAGACATAGGGCCTCCATTCCATGTCACCTTTTTTTGCAAACATTAGGGCTCCAATCCCTGAGTACGTTGGACCTCCATTCCCTAGTTGTCTTTTTTGCCAACATTAGGGCTCCAATCCCTGAGTTAAGATTTTTAGACATAGGGCCTCCATTCCGTAGTCGCCTTTTTTTTCCAACATTAAAGCTCTAATCCCTTAGTTCAGATTTTTAGACGTAGGTACTCCATTCCCTAGTCGTCTTTTTTGCTAACATTAGGGGACCAATCCCTGAGATAAGATTTTGAGACATAGCGCCTCCCTTCCCTAGTCGCCTTTTTTGACAACATTAGGGCTCCAATCCCTGAGTTGAGATTTTTAGACATAGGGCCTCTATTCCCTAGTCGCCTTTTTTTGCAAACATTAGGGCTCCAATCCCTGAGTTGAGATTTTTACACATAGGGCCTCCATTCCCTAATCGCCTTTCTTTGCCAATATTAGGGCTCCACATAGGGCCTCCATTCCCTAGTCGCCTTTTTTGCCATGATTATTGCTCTGATCCCAATTTTGATATTTTAGACATAGGGCCTCCATTCCCTAGTCGCCTTTTTTTGGCCAACATTAGGTCTCCAATCCCTGAGTTGAGATTTTTAGACATAGGGCCTCCATTCCCTAGTCGCCTTTGCCAAAATTAGGGCTCAAATCCCTAAGTTGAGATTTTAGACATAGGGCTTCCATTCCCTAATTGCCTTTTTTGTCAACATTAGGTCTACAATTCCTTAGTTCAGATTTCTACACATAGGGATTCCATTCCCTAATCAACTTTCTTTGCCAACATTAGGGCTCCAATCCCTGAGTTGAGATTTTTAGACATAGAACCTCCATTCCCTAGTCGTCTTTTTTGCTAACATTAGGGCACCAATCCTTGAGATGAGATTTTTAGACATAGGGCCTCCATTCCCTAGTCGCCTTTTTTGCCAACATTAGGGCTCCAATCCCTGAGTTGAGATTTTTAGACATAGGGCCTCCATTCCTTAGTCGCCTTTTTTACCAATATTAGGGCTCAATTTCCAAAGTTGAGATTTTAGGCATAGGGCCTCCATTACCTAGTCGTTTTGTTTTGCCAACATTAGGTATCTAATCCCTAAGTTGAGATTCTAGACATAGGGCCTCCATTCCCTAATCGCCTTTTTTTGCCAACATTTGGGTTCCAATCCCTGAGTTAAGATTTTTAGACGTAGGACCTCCGTTCCCTAGTCGTCTTTTTTGCTAACATTAGGGCACCAATTTCTGAGATGAGATTTTTAGACATAGGGCTTCCATTCCCTAGTCGCCTTTTTTGCCAACATTAGGGCTCCAATCCCTGAGTTGAGATTTTTAGACATAGGGCCTCCATTCCTTAGGCGCTGATAATAGGCAAAATCTGATTGATTTAACCATTATTTATGCTTCCATGTGATTATATTCCAATAACATAATATATATATATAATTGATGAGAAATAGACATTTAATTTGTGATTCTTTACTTTGCAGAAAAAGGAGCCTATATAAATATTTGAAAAGGTTATGGAATGATTTAGGAGCAAAAACAACCCCTCGGAGTTGAGTCCGTGCAAAGACGAGATCAGAAATGGAAGGAATTAGCTCCGAGACGCGCGAAGAAATGCGCGAAGTATAAACTTCGCGCGAACTTCGCGCGGTCGAGGCAGAATGTTTGCCAAAATGCGCGACGAAACTCGCGAAGTTTATACTTCGCGCGAAACTTCGCGTGTTTCTGTCCAGGAAAGGCATTATAGTGGGGTAAAATGGAAAAATTACAAGTTTGCACTCAACTTAATTAAAGTAAACCTCTATTATTGAGGGGAGGATCAGATTTGAGGGGAGAGGTGGAAAAATACTATTGATTCTAGAGAGAAGAAGTCATTGAAGACTCTTGGAACTAAGGAGGAGAAGGAAAAACACTACCTTGAAGCAACAATTAAAAGAGTTCTTTCAAACTTTCTTCTTGTTGCTTGTTTATAGTATGTTTAAGATTATTATTATTGAGTTTTGTATGATCATGAGTGGCTAAAACATCCATTGTTCTGGAGTTGTGATTTAGCCATGAATATTGTGGTTTGAAATTAACTTGATCTTGATTATAATTCATTCATATATGGTTGTTTCTTCAATTCTATATTTAATTGCTTAATTGTTTGGCCAGCAGATAAGTTTTATTTAGTATCTATGCTGTGCTTGGAAAAGCCATGTTAAGATTAGAGAAGAATTAAAGAGAGCATGACCTTAACCCTTAAGGGGAGCAGATTTGTGGTTAGGATAGGAATATACCTAATCACCTTGCTTAATTAAATGTCGTGATTTTAATGCACTCTTAATAGATTGATTTCATAGGAATATAGATTTTAATCTACTGAGAATAGGTGAGTAGTACTTAGGGAGAAGGCTATGAGAGCATTTATCGACTAATTAACAACCATGAGTGAATTATATGAAAAGGATAGTTAATTAAAACACAATACAATTGGTGAATAAATCACAACCCTGGAATATTTGTCTCTATTAATTGCACACAACAATCAACTTGATACTTGATAATTTTAGTTGTTATTTAAGATTATAATTAGCATAATTAAACATCTTGAATTCGAATTTGGCTTGACGGAATAACAATATTGGTGTATTAGTGAGTAGTAGATATAAGTTTCTGTGGGTTCGACACTCAACTTATCACTTTATTACTTGTACGACCACGTATACTTGCGTGTGCGTTTGGGACCAACAAGTTTTTGGCGCCGTTGCCGGGGAACTTAATATTAGCTACTTGCTAGTTTATGCTTTAATTGTTTATTTCATCGAGTCTAATTTTACTTGATTGTTGCTCAAATCTCAGGAACTTTGATTGAATGCGTAGGATCCGAAGCCAGGACCGACTTCAAGGCTTTGATCCGGAACCTGAGAGAACATTTCAAAGGAGGTTGAGGGAAGCAAGGGATACGAATAATATTCAGGCACTTGTTCAACTACCTGTGGACATGGCAGAAGAGCAACCCATGGCTGTTCAGGAGGTGGCGATGCCAAGCATTGCTAATGTCACCTCCAGTATAGTGAAACCAAGGATCACTGGGCACTTTGAACTGAAACAGAGTATGATCCAGCTGCTTCATGCAAATGGCCAATTCATGGGTCTTCCACACGAGGATCCACAACAGCATATTCTGAACTTCTTGGAGATTAGTGATACTTATATCACTAACGGGGTCACTACGGATTATGTAAGGCTCACACTCTTTCCATTTTCTCTGTTGGGCGAGGCTAAGCGATGGCTAAAGACAGAACCAGCAAATTCCATTATATCATGGAATGATTTGGCAAGAAAATTTTTGGCAAGGTTCTTTCCCTCAGGCAAAACTGCAAAGATCCGAAGTGAAATAGTTGCCTTCAAACAGAAAGCAGGTGAATCTTTATATTCAGCTTGGGAGAGGTTCAAAGGGCTACTCAGAGACTATCCTCATCATAATCAGACGAATGAAGTATTAGCTCACACTTTTATAGAAGGGCTGCATTCTGAAACAAAAATTGTGGTAGATGCTGCAGCAGGAGGTCAGGTGTTGGAAAAAAGCTTTGACGAGATATATGCATTGTTGAACAAATTTTCCAAGAGTAATCCAGACTGGCAGGGAGAGAGTAGCAGACACACAGTTCAAAAATCTGCAGGTGTTCTTGAGTTAGATGTCATCTCGGCATTATCAGCACAGATTTCTGCACTGACAAATCAAGTTAGCCAAATGAACTTGGGCATCAACAAGCAACAGGTACAACAGGTTCAAGCTTTTTGTGAAATATGTGGAGAAGGGCACACGAGCGACATATGTCCTACAAATCCTGAGTCTGACTGTTTCGTGGGTAATTCAAATAGGGGGCAACCAAATCAATATGGGAACACTTACAATCCCAATTGGAGGAACCACCCAAACTTCTCTTGGGGTGGAAACCAGGGCACTCAAAATCAATACAGGCCTCAAGCACCTCAACAACAGTATAGACCACCTCAAGCTGAACAACAAACAAGTTTTACAAGTCACCTTGATGACATGTTTAAAAAGATGATGGTTGAACAGCCAACCCTTACCACAATAGTGAGAAATTTGGAGCATCAAATGGGACAACTTGTTAGTGCTCAAAACACTAGACCAGCTGGAGCTCTTCCAAGTGACATTGAAGCAAATCCTAAGGCGCCAGTTAATGTTGTGTCGTTGAGGTCTGGGAAACAACTAGAAGAAGTTCCTCCTAAAAAGAGGAAACAAACGACTTTTGAAGAGAGGCCAGTCATTGTGGAATCAACATCAGAGAAAGCCAAGGAGCCGGAGAAGCCAGCTGAAAAGGTGGCAGCTGAGCAATCCCCACAAGTGGTTGCAAGGCCACCACCTCTATTCCCTCAAAGATTGCAGAAAGTTAAGGATAAATGCAGCATATAAAAAGTTCCTTGACATCTTGAAGCAGGTACAGATTAACATTCCATTGGTTGACATCTTGCAAGAAGTACCCAAATATGCAAAATACATCAAGGATATTGTGGCAAATAAAAGAAGGTTAACCGAGTTTGAGACAGTGGCACTCACTGAGGAATGTAGTTCTAGAATTCAAGGCAAGCTACATCAGAAATTGAAGGACCCATGTAGTTTCACTATTCACATCGCCATTGGTAAACATGATGTTGGGCGAGCCTTATGTGATCTTGGCGCGAGCATAAATTTGATGCTGCTATCTGTATTCAGACAGTTGGGGTTGGGTGAACCACGACCAACAACGGTTATCTTACAGTTAGCTGATCACTCTCTTGCTCATCTTGAGGGAGTAATTGAAGATGTGCTTGTTCAAGTGGGTTCTTTCATATTTCCTGCTGATTTCATCATCCTGGATTACGAGCCTGATCAGGAAGTCCCATTTATTTTGGGGCGTCCATTCTTAGCCACAGGCCGAGCTATTATTGATGTTTGCGAAGGAAAGATGACAATGAGAGTAGGAGACCAAGTGGAGGTATTCAATGTTTATAGAGCACTAAAGTTGCCAACCCATTATGAAGAGTTATCCATGATCTCTGTGGTGGAGAGCGATGATACATTGTTAGTACCTTATATGAGCTCTTCAGATCCTGTTGAACGAGTATTGATTGGAGATGTAGAAAATAGTGAAGATGATAGAATAGGAGAAATAGAGCAAGTGCTAGATATGTCCTGCAGTTATGTATACGGGTTTAGAAAATTTGAAGAGTTGGACAGGCCTGTAACTCTAATAGTCCCCAAGCCATCTATTGAAGAATCTCCAAAGCTAGAACTCAAGCCCTTTCCAGCGCATTTGCGCTATGCTTATTTGGGGAACTCTGAAACTCTGCCTGTAATTATTTCATCCAGCTTGACCAGCAATTAAGAAGAAAAACTGCTCAAAGTCCTCCGCAAGAATAAAAAGTCCATTGGGTGGACTATAGCTGATATCAAGGGTATTACTCCATCATTTTGCATGCACAAAATCTTTCTAGAGGATGGACACCGCCCCAGTATAGAGCATCAAAGGAGATTATATCCCATCATGAAGGAGGTAGTGAAAAGGGAAGTGATCAAGTTGCTCGATGCAGGTATCATTTTTCCCATTTCTGATAGCAACTGGGTAAGCCCAATTCAATGTGTGCCCAAAAAGGGAGGAATGACTGTGATTGAAAACGAAAAGAATGAGCTAATTCCCACTCGCACTATTACGGGATGGAGAGTTTGCATTGATTATAGAAGACTAAATAAGGCGACTCGCAAGGATCACTTTCCACTTCCGTTCCTCGATCAAATGCTAGACAGGTTAGCCGGGCATGAATATTATTGCTTCCTTGATGGTTATTCAGGATACAATCAGATTGTCATATGCCCAGAGGATCAGGAGAAGACTACGTTTACTTGTCCTTATGGAACTTTTGCCTTCAAACGAATGCCGTTTGGGCTTTGTAATGCACCAGCCACTTTCCAGAGATGTATGATGGCTATTTTCACCAACATGGTGGAAAAATTCGTGGAAGTGTTTATGGATGACTTTTCAGTTTTTAGGTCTTCTTATGATGATTGATTGAAGAATCTAAGCAAGGTACTCACTCGTTGTGAAGAAACAAATTTGATACTTAATTGGGAAAAGTGCCATTTTATGGTACAAAAAGGCATTGTGTTGGGTCACATAGTGTCTGGCAGCGGCATTGAAGTTGATAAAGCAAAGGTAGAGGTGGTTGAAAAATTACCTCCACCTATTTCGGTAAAGGGTGTCCGGAGTTTCTTGGGACACGCGGGTTTCTATAGGCGGTTTATAAAAGATTTTTCAAAAATAGCCACTCCCATGTGCAAGCTGCTGGAAAAAGATGTGAGTTTCAAATTTGATGATGCTTTCCTAAAAGCATTTGAAGAACTTAAAAAGAAGTTGGTCACTGCTCCTATTATTGTAGCACCTGATTGGTCTTTACCATTTGAACTAATGTGTGATGCGAGTGATGTTGCTATAGGGGCAGTGCTGGGCCAGAGAAATGACAAGGTGTTTTATTCCATATACTATGCGAGTAAAACTCTTAATGATGCATAGCTGAATTACACCACCACTGAGAAGGAATTGTTAGTTGTGGTGTGGGCTTTTGAGAAATTTCGAGCATACTTGGTGGGAACAAAAGTAATAGTCCATACCGATCATGCAGCAATCCGGTATTTGTTCACAAAAAGGGAGTCTAAGGCCAGGTTGATGCGCTGGGTTTTGTTGCTGCAGGAATTTGATGTAGAAATACGAGATAGGAAAGGGACAGAAAACCAAGTAGCTGACCACTTATCAAGGCTGGAAAATCACAATCACGTGGAGGAGGGTGGCCAAATTAAAGAGGTATTTCGAGATGAGCAACTCTTTACTATAACCCAAGACCCTCCCCCATAGTACGCAGACTATGTGAATTACCTTGTGAGTGGGTTCCTTCCCCCTAAAATGAAATCTGAAGCAAGAAAGAGGTTTCTACATGATGTGAATTTCTACTGCTGGGATGAACCTTATTTGTACAAGAAATGTGCTGATCAGTTGATGAGGAGATG